>JADRCD010213603.1:0-27785 GCA_019843815.1 Montemys delectorum
GTTGTGACCACCTGTGGCAGTTTGTACCAAGTCAGCTGCCGCTCTCTTCAAGCAACTTCCCATAACTGCTCCTCATCCATCAGTTAGCCCTATAGTTCTGACAAATGCTTCTCTGTTCCAAGATAACTGTGTCTTCCTGACCACATTAGAGTGTCCAGGAGTGAGGGAAGCCTTCTTTCTGATTGATGCTGAGATGTGTGATGTGGGACTTCCTCAGCAGCTGGGCATTTTATGAGGACAGACACAAAGAATGAGTCACAGGACATCCAGTAGCAGCTGTCTCACTCATTCTCGAGATCTCTGTGTTGCTCTATTGTCCTAGGATTTGTGCTTAGGTATATTAGAGACCCCACAGCAGTGCTAGGCATGGATGAGGGTGATTTGAACTGGGTTTCTGTCAACTGAAGCATTTCTCATGAATTCATACTGGGGACAGTAGCATAGACCTTCCTAAGGCCTCTGATAAATATGCTCTTTCCAGGGTCTTATCTCAGATTTAATATGTAAGAACATGGGCAAGTCTGCAGATGAATCTATTGTACTGATGTTTAATGATCAAGAGGAGAAAGAGTCCTCAGGACAGGGAGCTTACTTAGAACAGCCAGGGCCACAGAATACTGTTTTTCCTATGTTTGAACTGTGTCAGAATATTTTTTCCATCAGTCCTGTGTTTCATGTCTGTCTGTCCAGTTACCTGGGTAGTGAGTTTGCAAGATGAGAAAGTTAGGGACAGGGAATAGCCTGTCTATACCTGTACTATCTGGTTTTCTTATTGGCAATGAATTGAAGCTCTAAATATTTATAGAAAGCATATGTGATGAATAATCTCATCTTAGAATTGTAAGAGTGCTTTCTCAGGTTTTAACTAAAACATTCCATCATTGTAAGTTTGCACAGGAACCATATGGCTAAAATGAGCTACTTACAGCTAGATCACCCACTGAGCATAATAAATATTGACCAAGTGTTGGTTGTTTGAAGGCCTTTTCTGTAAATGCCACTGCCTGCTCCTACACCCTTGTTTGAGCAAGTTCAAGTAAACATTAACTGGGAAATGTTTTAGTTCTGCATGTGCTGTGAAAATTAATGATTCAATATATTCAATAAAAGACCATTGGGGGGGCATCCCTTGGAGAAGAGCAGGAAATGGAATGAAAATCATATAGTAGGTAGAGTTTGAGGGGTGACAATGGGTGAAGAAAAGCTACAAGCATCCTCAGGACCCTCGGAATGCCTGCCAATGATGAAGTAGTGTTCTGGGATGCAGGTTCAACCCTTGAGGCAGTCTGTCAGGGGGAAACGCCTCACTTCTTAACTGTTATTACACATAAATGCTAGTGTGGGTATCTTCTCTTAACTGATGGTTCTAAAATTTTTATTTATAAATAAATAAATGATTTTATCTATTTATTTACTGAGTTCATCTGTACCCCAGAATAAATGCCTCCCTTTCAAACAGCATCTGATGCTCAGAGTGATAGGAAAAAACAAAACAAAACAAACAAACAAACAAAAAAACGAGGTCTTGTGGCCCATTGCCAGCTCCCACTTCAGATCTACTTTCTCCTTCTTTGTTCGGAATGAGGTTTTGACTGGGCAGAACTAGAGACTGCATTCATTCCCTGGTGCGCCTTATTGTTTGCTATGGTCAAGTGATGAAATTTAAGCCAGTGATGTCTAAATAGAAGTAATGCCTTACATCACTCAATTGGCCTGAAAACACTGGGCTGATGCTCTTCTCACGTCTCTCTTCCACGATGTCCTGTAGCTGAGGTAGAGACCCTAAAAGAGAGGTCACTGCAGTACTAGCAGAAGAGCAAGACAGAGGACTGTTGGTTTCAGCAGGGCTTCCCAGGAGAGAAAGTAACTTGTAGGTGAGGAAGATTATTCTGGGTCAACTCAAGAAAAACTAGAGTCATCTGGAAAGAGAGAACCTCAGCTGAGGAACTGCATCATCAGATTGGCTTGGGGGCATGTCTGGGGAGGCATTTTCATGATTAAGGATTCATGTGAGAAGATCCAGCCCACTGCGGGCAGTGCCATCCCTGGGGAGGTGTCCCTGGGGTGTATAAGAAAGCAGGCTAAGAAAGCTACTGGAGCAAGCCAGTAAGCAGTGTTCAGGCATGGTATCTGCTTCAGTTCCTGCCTCCAGATTCCTGCTTTGATCTTCTCTCCTGGTGTCCTTCACGGATGTACTGTGATGGACAAATGTAATATAAGATAAATTTGCTTCTCTTGCAAGGTGCTTTTGGTCATTGATGGGCTGTGACTTGTAAGCTAAAATAAACCCATTCCTTTCCAAATGGTCATCATTTCGTTGTGGGAACAGAAATCAAACTAGGACCAAAGTTGGTACCTGAGAGTGTTACTGTAATGGACCTGATCATACTATTTTGGGGAGAATTGTAAAACATTTGGAACTTTGGGCTATGTGTGTTGGCAATGGCAGAGGTAAGAAAAGTGGGGCTGCCCAAGCTCTTTGAAGCACAGAAAGGAGTCCTAGATACCAGTCACTGAGCTACAAGGTTTGGAACTACAGTGTCAGATTTTGATTTGGCTTAAATGTGACTTTTTTTTTTTAATGCCCCATTTTTCCCCTTTCAGAGTAAGGCAATGTTTAACACTTTTGTTGTTGTTTGTTTTTATTTTACATGTGTTAAGAATCTTTGGATATTTTAAAGAGATTTTGAATTTGTAAAGTGTTCACAGCTTTTAAATATTGGGACTTTTAAAGTTATATTATAGTTTATAGTGTGATGTTAACATGAGATCTTGGATAAACAGGAAGGGAAAGGTTATGGTTTAATAGTAGTGTGTTTGTGTGTCCTGTTGACAAGGGGTCAATTATTTTGGTTAGTTTCTGTCAATTTAACACAAACTGGAGTCACCTGGGAAGAGGGTACCTCCATCAAAATGGCCTGTGATCATGTATGGGGCTCATTTTCTTGATTAATGATTGACGCGGGAGGGCCCATCACACTGTGGATGGTGGGAACCCTGAGTAAATTGGTCGTAGTTATATTAAAAAAACAAACAAACAAACCACAGAAAGTACACCAGTGTCTTAGTCAGGGTTTCTATTCCTGCACAAACATCATGACCAAGAAGCAAGTTGGGGAGGAAAGGGTTTATTCAGCTTACTTCCATATTGCTGTTTATCACCAAGGACTGGAACTCAAGCAGGTCAGGAAGCAGGAGCTGATGCAGAGGCCATGGAGGGATGTTCCTTACTGGCTTGCTTCTCCTGGCTTGCTCAGCCTGCTCTCTTATAGAACCCAAGACTTCCAGCCCAGAGATGGCACCACCCACAAGGGCCCTACCCCCTTGATCACTAATTGAGAAAATGCCCCACAGCTGGATCTCATGGAGGCACTTCCCCAACTGAAGCTCCCTTCTCTGTGATAACGCCAGCCTGTGTCAAGTTGACACACACAACCAGCCAGTACAACCAGTAAGCAGCTTCCCTCTGTGGTTGCTGCTTCAGTTCCTGCCTCCGGGTACTTGTTTGAATTCATGCACTGACTTCCTTTGGTGATGACTTTGATAGGAAAGTATAAAGTAAAACAAGTCCTTTCCTCTCCATTCTGCTTTTGGTTGTGGTTTATCGCAAGGGAAAGCAAACTAGAACAATACATATGGCTCTTGAGTTACTCCATAGCAAGCAAAAAGCAAACTGCATCCTGGTGTCTTGGAACTCTTGGGAAACATCCATATTGTAGACAGTGAGCGCCGTCATCGGTGACACTTATTCCTTATGATGTGTTCTAGGCACACCAAACAACATTTAACTGAGTTTATTTAAACCGAATTTCAGAAGAATAGCAGAGAAGAAAGACCATACTTATGCAAATTTTCAGCTGTAAAACTTTTACTTCAATGTTAAGCTTAGAATATTGAGAGGAATGCGTTGGATAAAATGTCTTTGAAAGAAAACCTTTTTTTTTTTTTAAGAGGGTGGAGTAATGTATTAAACAAAATTATTAAGAATAAGATACTGAAGTCATTGAGGCTTTCATCTGTGAAGGTTTTGTTCATTTCATTAAGGGACAGGGAGCGTGAGTAGGGAAGGGTGCTGACGGCCAAGTGTACCAGGTAGTATGCAGCATGGGGTAAGAGGATTACAGTTCAAATGTCATTGATCTTGAATCAGTGTGGTGTCATCTATGCTGGGAAGAAAGCAGGGAGAAAGTAGACAGTGTAGCTGGGTACTACGCTAGGTGAGGCAGAAAGGAAGGAGACTGAACAACAAGCCATCCAGAAACAGCCCCGTGGAGAGTGTGTTTAGCCGAAGCTTCGGCTTCTGGCTTGATTTTTTTATTAACTCAAGTCCCTTAGGCCTGGAAAAGGCTCTCCAAAGTCTCCTTCACATTCCTCTTCTCTTACCTTGGGCAATGTCTTCCATCGACATGGAGTGCTTGATTCCTAACCAAGTCCTGGGCCTTCATGAAACTTTGGCTGGCAGGAAGTGCATTTTCTTGCTCTTACTGATGGCCTGGGAGAAAACCCAGTAATGCCAAGAGAAACAATCTTAATCCACTCCAAACTAGGGTGTTTATAGAATACACATTACACATAATGCTCACATTTATGTTTGTGATTATGTCTAGAATTTCGTTCTGTTTGAATTACCAGTTGGAAAGTTGTGCTGGCTTCCTAAGTGGGCAGTGAACCTACCTACAGTCTGTCCTTTGCTTCTACTCTTCATTGAGCTCACCAGCAGTGATCCTTGTATGAATTACAGACTGAGGCATTTCACAGAGTTGGGGAGCAAACCTGGAAAGCAGCACTCTGAGCGTACTCTCTTGGGGAGCGTATTTCATTAAAATTTCCTTCTCATCTGAAAAACAACTTTGGAAACCAGAGCACCCTATTCTGTCAGAGGAGAACCTCTCTCATTTCTGCCTCTGAAGTCTATCTCATCTGCACAGATACACTGCAGAAAAACAGAGCCTTTCAGGTCTTTCCCAGAAACCCTCTGTTCAGAACCTACAAAGTCCCATTTGAACAAAACATTTGGCTTTGTGAGTACATCTTTATGGCCCATGGTGAAAGAAAACTTTTCTAAAAAACTAGGCTGAGCTAACAATGTTTTAAGGGTTATGAAGAACTACTTTCTAATTGTAGGCTGGCTTTCCACGCTTTGTTCAGGACCGAAGCATACACAGCAAAGCACACCATATGAAAGATGAAAGGCACAGGACCCCATAGCTCTTAGTCTGTGAGCTCCTCTAGAGAATAGTGCTTTATTTATAGCTTTACTGTAGGTAAAGGGTAAATAATGTCAAATGGCCACTGATTATTCCTCAAGGATTAGAATATATTGCCAGGTGCTGAAAAACAAACACCTGTTATTTTAATTAAGTATAATATAAATAAATTTATATTTATCTCAGTCTCCAAATAGAAATTGTATCTTGTTTGTTTTAAATAAGGAAAAAACACAGTGTTAATGATCCATCCTTTACAAGTAGGTCTCCTAGATGTTGAGAGGAATGAGGTTTACTGGAGGCTAAGGAACAGGAGGGAGGTGGTGTGGGACTGAGTGGCTGATGGTGAGGCAGTCAGGAAGTCCTCGTGTTGGTAGCACACTAGGGTGGCCCTGGATGACAGCCATGCATTCTAAAAGGCTATAAGCAAGGCTTTTGAGGAGTTTTACTATGAAGAATAATAAAAGTTTGAGAAGACAGACATGTTTAGCCTATTTGAATATTACTCATCGTATACAGGTGTTGGAACTACCCCCCATTAACTTGGTCAGTTTTTAGTGAACCATTTTCAAGGGGTTTAAAATGTATCTTTCACAAACAAATTAATCAATGGTAGGAGACATAAGACTCATGATAATGAGAAGAACGGGACTGAGAAATAAGGGCAGAAAAGGTTTGTTTATAGCAGTTTACATGTACAAAAAAAATCTATTAAACAACACTCATCAATTTTGTTTATTGTACTCTATCTTAATTGAAAATAACTTAAAATAAACATTATATTACACCTAGCAGTATTAGATTTTAGCATTTGATTTCAAACATTCATTCTGTTTGTGACAATAGGAGCAGACTGCTTGGAACATCCTCCAGGTAACATTTTGTGTGTGGTCAAAGTCTACATTGAGGGACTGAGCTTGGTTTGTACAGTGCTTGCACAACACACACAGAGCCCAGGGTTGAGTCCCTAGAGTGAGTATGAGGGTACACATCTGTAATCTCAGACTTGAAGTTTAAGGTCATCCTCAGCCAAACAGTGCATAGTTCAAAGGCAAACCTACAAGATACCCTTGTCTAAAACAAGCAGGCAAGCAAGGAAGCAACTAAAACAACATTCACTGACATTCTGTAGTCGTCTCACGTCAAAGATCAGTATCGGTGTGCAGAAGGCAACCGATACTCTTGAAAATGGATTAACTTTGAATGTAAGATGTTTAGAACGAGAAGATGGGGGCTTTCTCAAGCTCACTTTCCCAGCTCACTTTGCTGCAGTTTTGAAGCAGGGCAAGTATATTTCTGCCATCCATTATGTCCTTGTTTTGAATGGAACTTTTTTTTATAAATTTGTATTTTGAGAATACAAAATCAGAAGCAAAAATATTGATTTAATCAAAGTTATGAATATAAAACTCACCATTAGATTTATCTTTAAACCCTTTACTCTAGGTCTCATTCATTTCTTTTCAACATCTACCTCCCATTCCAAGGTCCACTGCGTAAAAGACACAGTCTGTTTAGGACATCTATTTCTCCCCACCACCCATGCAATTACTGAGTGCCTATAAATTTTGAGACACTCAGACAGTAAATGAAAAACCTGTTCTTTCTATATACTTTGCAGTCTAAATGGGGAGATAAGACTACTCATTTAAAAATTATTTTCAAACATTTACAAATTATTTTAAACATCTAAAAATTATTTCATCCTATTAAAAGGTAATGGAGGTGAACAGATCCAATTACATTATACACATGTACAACAGTGTCAAGTGAAACCCATTATTCTGTCCATTTAAAATATGCTAAGAAGAGTAGATACTACGTATGAGATCTCCAGACTACACGTGTGTGTGTGTGTGTGTGTGTGTGTGTGTGTGTATACACACATGTGTAGAGTGGTAGATACATATACATTCTAACCATATCTGGTATTGTGCTCATGATGTTTAACAACTGGCTTTCTAGGATCAAGGAGCCTCAACTATAGCATTCATCAATTTCCTTAGAGCAAACATTTCCATCATAACACAATGTCAAGTACTATCACAAAATCAACTGGTTTCAATTCCTGAAATATAAACAGCCTTTTCTTATGAGTGTCTGTTCATAGCTCCCAGAAGTTCACTGCTGAAATTCCTAGGGAGAGTGCAACTTAACTGTATATAATTCACGAAAGACTCCTCTTTATCTAGTTGCTACTAAAAGTCAGATATTAGAGACTAGGAACATGAAGATGATTAATTATAGTGTCACTCCTCTAGGATTTTACAAGTAGGAGTGAAACTAGATAAGTAAATAACTGACTTTGAATGTTATTGGTAGATGTTGTGAAAATCCATAAGGGATGATGAAGTGACCAGAGGATGGATTGCGGCAAGTTGGGTTTGATGTCAGTCATGAGTAGAAGCACTTATTCCCAAATGCATTAGAGATCTACCTTCAGCTGGCCTCACATGTAGGGTTAGATGAGAGCTATACACACAGACCCTAGGAGATATCTTGCAATTACTCTTTTCTTTCTAAACACTTTTAAAGACAA
Organism: Montemys delectorum; assembly: GCA_019843815.1. Taxonomy (NCBI): domain Eukaryota; kingdom Metazoa; phylum Chordata; class Mammalia; order Rodentia; family Muridae; genus Montemys; species Montemys delectorum. The sequence goes on from JADRCD010213603.1 coordinate 7,747, forward strand.
GAATTTTAAGTATCAAAATTTCAAATCAACAAATAGATGTCAATGATAACTATGTGCAATAGTAGCAATGTTGCTGGTGACCAAAGCCTACATCGTACTCCATAAATGGTGCTAAATCATGTTCAGAGTAAGATTTCATGGTCAAGAGACCTGAAAGCGCTTGCTGTAGCTCTTCTTAGAAACTTTAATCAGCTCCTGTGCCTTGGGGTATGTTTTAAAGCAGGCTTTGCTTTAGCCAGTGATTTTCCAGAGACTTTTAGAGTTAGTTCTACAAGAAGCACACTTCTGGAAATCCAAAAAGCACACATGGTTCACCAAGAGTTTTCAAAGGGCCCTTCCAGAAATAGACTCTCTGCTAAGACACAGCTAGTCAAAGTAGAAGTATCTCTGTCATAAAGACAACATGAAAATAGATCCACCCTTCTTAAAATCTATTTTATCATTACTATTATGTCATGGGCAGTGCAATATCTAATAGATCCTTCTCCGGATTGCTAAGGTGTTGTCAAATATAAATAGATGCCACCTACCTGATAAGGTGATGCTTGAAATATGAACTCCAAATCTTCTGTTCATTACTAGCATCAAGCTTATACTTACGGCCGCTTACCTCCACGAGAGTAGCTACCAGAGTGACCCCTTTGTCCTTGTTTCTTACAGGGCATTTTGTTGTGTAGATATTTCTTCACAGATAAAAGATTCTAGCCTAGACTCCTGAGATAAAGCAATTTCCAAGTACACAAAGTTACAAAGACTCACACATTTCTTCTCCCAAGGTAATAAAAGCAGAAACACTTCCTTGGGAGAGAAAGCCTTTGACCAGTCAACTGGTCTGCAATTGGACACAGAACTCCAGGGATGCAGCCCTCTGGATTCACCAACCGTGCTGAGAGCTGGGTGTTCTGTGATGCAGTTACCTTGAATCACCCATGCTCCTGTAAGTAACCGCTCATCTGTACTCCTCTAGGAAACCTCAATAAACTAACTGGTTCATTAACAGACTTGGGTGGGACTATTACTCTGGTCTATTGTTGGTATCCTATCTGGAGTGAATATACAATTATGTCTCCCTCACTCCTAGGAAAAGTCACATAACACAAACATTGACTGACAACCCACGACAAATTTGGGAAGAGTAGATGCATGGCTCCTATGGTGGATGCTGACACATTCAACTAAGGTATATTCACATGAGGGTCAAGTATCCATGGGAGCAATCTGGAAATAGGTACTTTTCCTCTTGGTATACCTATTTCCTATAGTGATAATTGCATGCTCCTGCAATTGGTGATATGACAGGCAATCAAGACCAAACTATCTGAGACTAGAGTATACTTCAGAGGAATCCCAAGATGAGCATCTTTCTGAATATGGCATCCAGTGGCATACCTCACTGGTGAATGGTGCTGTCTACTATGCATGTATGCAGATACTCCCCAAACTTATGATGAATTATAGAATGTATTTAAATCTCTGGAAATAGCCATGCAAGATGTGATAATAAACAGGTTATGGCTTCAGGGTGTGCCATGGTTGTGGTCAATAAGACGTATAAATGAAGCTCAGCTATCTTCCCAGAAAGAACTTAGCAGGAATTTTAATGGGAAAAAGACATGCAGATGCTACACTTTCTGCTGCATCTATTTTACGTTTTGGCAGGAAATGTGGGTAAAGGAGAAGATGAAATTGCAGTATTGGCTTGCCATTTCCTAGAGCTGGCAAGATACTAGAGAAAGAGTGCAGCTTAGGTCTTGCTAAGGATCCCTTCTTAGGATCCCTTGGGACTTATAGGGAGATTAGACAGTACAGAGACTGTGGTAGTAATGTGAGAGAAATTAGGTTCCACCATTAACAAAGAGGAAGGGGAAATCTATGATTCAATGTGCAGATAAAGCCCTTCCTAATGATCTGTACAGTAAATTCTGGTAATCCAGAAATATTCTGTATCTGAACTGCCAAACTGAGGAAGAATTTTAAGCAAGGAATGGAAAAGCCTCTCAGAACCTGGCTCCTGAGGCAGTAGGACATTGGGGTGGATATGATCAGTCTGAGTGCCACGAAAGCAGAGAAACCGAATAATCTAACTGCCTATTTCTCATTGAGAGGAAGGGATCACAGTCTGAAACAATAGAAGGTAAGTTAGAGAGCTCCTGATGGAATGACTTACAGGAACCATTGGGGTCACTTGTTCATCACTAGCTGAGGTACCTATGAAGGGTCTGGAAGACAAGAGAGAAAGAACAGACATTAACTGAAGAAAGAGGTCCTGAGAGACAGCATATGATACCCAGTTCACTGGACACATAAGCTTGTGTTAACAGAATATTTAAGGAAACAGTTGATCAAGGAGATACCACAAGAATGGGGCTGAACTCTGTGGTGGGATGGGATGTGTGTGAGACAGGAGAGGCTTTGAATGGGTTAGAATGCGTGTAGATTGTGCTTTTGACTTGCTGACACAATCAAGAGGGAGTGAGAAACCAGACAGGAGATCTGAGCCTATTGAAGGCAAATGTGACAGTATTTATGCTGAGCCAGAGTTCCCAGAGAGAAAATTAGGAGAAAGCTGAACGTGATGCTAGCAAGCTTCTAAAAGGCTTTAAAGCCCATGCCACAGATCACAGAAGACAAAAATGATAAAATGGTGCAAGGAAAAAAAAAAAAAAATCACTGAGCTTGTCCTTTAGGAGGGAGTCAGTCTCCTAAAGTAGGCTATTAACAGTCTCCCCTGCAAGAAAGCTGGCAGGGAGTGAAAAGTGTCCCCCGGCCCAGGGTCCTCTCAACTGCCAGCTGTGGCTGTGGTTGGGCAAAGGCCAGGCATCTGGCCTGGAACCTGTCGACACTGGAATGATGGCTTCAGGAGAAAAAAATATTATCTCATATTTACAAACAAGGGAACCAAAGTTAAGAGGGCTAAATAGTTTGCTAAGTGTTGTGCAGCCAATAAGAGCCAAAGCTAAGGGTCAGAAGCCCAAAGCCCTTGCCCCTACTAAGCTCTGCCATTTACTATACTGCCTCATCAAAGAATACCTGTAACTACTATGGCCACTAATTAAAAATATAAGATGAATACACTAAAAATACCTTTTAAACGTGACTTATATAATTAGGATACAAGTAGTCATAAGCCCAATGGCAAGGATGGCCCCTCTTGTTCTAAATTTAAAGGTAAATGAATAACTCCTGCCAGTCCACAGGAAGCCAGGTGCTGCAGACACGGACCACTCCCTCAGGCTCATCACCAGAGGAAGAAAAACCTGAATTGTATTCCACAGTCGCACTCACAGTTGCATCTGATGCCATAGTGTGCTGAGAACTCCCAGGGCCTCTAAGTGTCAACCAGGCTCTGACAATATCGGACAATATTGTAGTGCTTATGAAACAACGTGGTACCAAATAAACCTCTTGTCAGAAAAGGTGACCCTTGTTATGGAAGTCAGCCTATGCGCCGTGGTGTGTGCGACTATGCCTTTGCTCATGTGCTTTCAGTGTGATGGGATCCATCGGAGAGCTCCATTTGACTAGACCTCTTTTTCCTTGCTTATCAATCATCAAAATTAGACATGGTTAAAATTTGCAAAAAAAAAAAAATACATTTGAGAAGAAAAAAAACAAGTACAAACACCTTTAGTAATTTTTTGTTATTGTATTTAGACAAGTTTTGAAGAAAACCATTCTCTTTTAGCGACAGAAGACAGTGTTCCTATAAGCCAGTATCTGAGAATAACCTTACTTAGCAGAGAATAATTTTTTGTTCCAATATTTAGACAAGTTTTGAAGAAAACTATTATCTTTAAGTGACAGAAGACAGTGTTCCTATAAGCCAGTATCTGTGAATAACCTTACTTAAGAGATTAGACTGAGAAATTAGACTGAGAAATTAGAAATTTGAAGTCAGTGACTAGTTTTCTCTGGTTTGCATTTTGAATATTCCATTCTTTATGGAAGATCTATAATTGATCCATCTTTGGATCCTTCCTGCCCACTGCTGAATTTCAGAACGCAACCTCTCCACCTAGCTCTGGAAGGATGTTTTGCTTGGTGTGTGCAAAGGCATGAGGGGCACTTGGATAGGATCTTTAAGCAGAGGTCCAGATCCATAAAGCTTCCTCTTGCATGCTATTCTAGTTTTGTTCTGTCGCTGAGATAAAAACCCTGCTGAAAAGTGGCTTGAGGAGGAAAGATTTTTCTTGGCTTATGAATGCAGGCCATAACTTATCACTGAACAAAGTCAGAGCAGGAGCTTGGAGAAATGAACCTTAGAGGAAGGGCTTGGGAGAGCAGGTTTCCGTTCCCTCAGCTAACTTCCTTATTTAGCCCAGGACCAGCCACCCAGGAAATAGTACCACCCACAGTGGGCTGGGCCTGCCTACATCAAGTATCCATAAGAGAACTCCTCAGAGGCATGACCACAGCCCAAACTGAAGAACACAATTACTCAATCACGCCTTTTTGTGTGATTCTAGGCTGTGTCAACTTGACAGTTACTGACAACTAGGACACATAACCAGTTATCTTACTGAATTGTTCAATATTTTTATTGGGCATTAATGATAGGCCATATTCATTACAGAAACAGAAATGCTGTTTTATCTGGCCAGTATGGGTAGAAAATAGCTAAGAAGAAATCAAGGCTCATAGTCTGAAGGTTTGTAATCTTCTCCACATACACTTCCTAGGGATGGAGTGAGAATTCAAAAAATAGAGTCCCCGATGTGATGCAAAGGCCGAGGTTACAGTGTTTCTGTTACGGCTTTTACAAAATAGCTGTATTTTTTTTCATTCTTTGACAGTTTCATACATGCATCTTCTGAATTTTAGTCCCCTTTACCTCTCATCACCATCTCCGATTCTCCCACTGAGTCCCTTCTTCCCACCAAGTCCCGCTTCTACTTTCAAATCCTTAATTCCAGTTGCTTGGCTGAGCATAGGTGAGAGTTTATGAATTAGAGCATGAACAGTTTATCTGTAGTCACACCACTGAAGAAAGCGACACTTTCCCTCTCAGGCACCATTAACTGTCAATAATCCTTCAGGGAAGGATAGAGAACTCATGAGCCCTTCCCCCTTCCCAGTAAATATCAACAGGCTCAATTGTATGTGTTAATCATGCAGGTTACAATAGTTTCAGGGAGTTCATGAATGCATCAGCCTTGGCATGTCTACAAGACATTTTCACTGCAGCCCTCCTCAACCTCTGGTTAGTACCATTTCCACTCCTGCTTCCTTGATGGTCCCTAAGCCTGGATGATCATGTGTCAGTAACATAGTTGTTCCTTTGGAGGCTAAGCATACCATAATCGAATATTCTGTGCAAGTCAGCCAGTTGGGAATCTCTGTATTAACTTGTCTACTGCAAAAAGCCTCTCTAAAGAGGGTTGAGGGCTGCATTAATCTATGGGTACAAAGATACATCTTTAGATGGCAGTTTGACCTCTGTCCATTTAGCATAGTCTACACCCATGGCGCTTATCCTCCCTAATCCTGTGACCCTTTAATACAGTTCCTCGTGTCGTGGTGACCCCAGCTATAAAATAATTGTCGTTGCTGCTTTATAACTGGGATGTTGCTACTTTACGAATTGCAATGTAAATGTCTGATGTGCAGGATATGTGATCTCCCAAGGTGGTGGTGGTGGGGCCACAACAGGCTGGGAATTACTGCCCTAGAGAATCTAATTGATGGCTGAAAAAGAGATACTGAAGATTTAATATTCTATATTCACTTGAAACAACTATACCATGTTAGAAATCATTTCATTTTTATGATTCCTTTATTAAAAGCTTAAAAAGGAAAAATTAATTTCATTCCTAAGGATAATAGACTGTTTTATGGTAGCTTTGCATAGCAGAAGATAGAAGAGATTAAATTACCATTTCACAGTGAATTGTTTAACATATTTAATAACATGCTGATTTTTAGAAGGGAATCTTAACAGTCCCCCTCATCACTAGTTAGTGATGCCAGATAAAGTGCAGGTCGCTTAGTTAAATTTGAGTTAAACACAGAAAATGAATATATTTTAGCATAATTATGTCCCATGCAATATTTGATACTTTTTTTTTTAACTGAATAAGCTGTGTTTCTACATCTCAAGTTTAGCTAGGAATCTGTCATTTTATTTGCTAAATCTGGCAACCTCATTAGTAAACTACACTTTTAAAATGTTATTCAAATAGTTTTAAATTGCTATGAATACACTCTTCTTTATTCAATGTTGTGGATTTAATCCAGGATCTTTCAAGCATTAGGTAAGCTCTCCACCACTGGGCTCAATGCTCATTCATTCATCGATCTACTAGTTCATCTATGAGTATTTTCATACATCTGAACTGTTTAGCATTGTGATTTATTTTTCTAAACAAAACAAAACAGCAACCCCCTCAAACAAACAAACAAACAAAAGCCTACCTTATGGATCAGTAGACTCCAGCCTTTGCTGACAGGGGAAAGGTTTTAAATAATGTTGACCTCCAAATCCAATCCCTAAAGGTTCTGTAGTTCAGACATTTATAACTCCTCCAGGTGATTCTTGTGTTGCCAAGGTTGACAACCACAGCTGCAGATGAAAATGAATTCTGCTTTGTTAGGCTTTATGTCTTTGGAACCTATTAATGATTGATTTTCTCAGCAGATCTTAAATTGGCATATTAGTCAACTGATTTTTTTTTTTTACAAAGCAAAATAACTTCATTAAGCTAGCATTAGGCATATTAAATTATTTTGCTAGATTTTAGAATGGTGAATATTTAAATAAATAAATACATTCATTGAATCACTCAAAAAATGCTTATTTCTGCCTTTGCTGGAAACTGTACCAGACACAAGGGATGGAACCATTGAAAAGACAAAACTCCTTGTCCTCCAAAAAGGACAATTAATATGGACAATTGATACTAATTGGCATAAAGAAATAAATCAATGGCTTGAAAATAAATTAGATAGTGGGGAGCCATTTGTTTGAGGTGGCATAATCCAAGAGATCCCGTTTTGGCACATCTGACCATATCTCCAAATAAAGATCAGAATTATGTAGTGCTATCCAGAGAAAGGCAAAAGGGAGAGCAACTACAAACTCTTTGGAGCTAAAGCAATAAGCCCAGTGCATTCCTACTAAGAGCTGGAAGTGCCACATGGCTATGGTAATGCTGGAGGACAGTTATATTAGACGGGGCAAACAGAAGGGTGTGACAAACCCAGAGCAAGCTAAAGACACTGGTCCATATTCCAGATGCAATGTGCATATAATTAATTAACCATTCAAAAGCTTTAGACTGCAAGGCAATACCCAGGGTCTAATTTATTATATTATAATAACTGTGACTCCAGTTTCCATATAGATTGGTACAATAATGGTGGAGTAGAATTAAGCAAACATAAACTACTAGAGGTGAGATGATGATTTTGTACTATGATGGTAACAGTCATAGTTTTAAGAGATAGATTCAGAAAATGAACCCAGCAGTACTTGCTAACAGAAGGAAAGAGTAGACAAGAGTGCGCTGGAACTTAATGGGGACAGGGAGGTGTCACCAGAGTTCTAATCGGGCCCCACTAACCTTGAAATGCCTAACATTCATCCTATAAACAAGTCAATATGGCTGATGTGTGAGCCTGGAGCTTACAGAAGCCATCAGGGCAGCAGAAATCTATTGAGCTAATTAGCTATTTGCAGCAGGACTCTTTTTTCTCTCTCTAAAATTTAACATACTGGATTGTTCTTAAATAAAGTAAGGAAGGTCATTTATTTCAAGGTGAGTTGCTTGGAGTTAAACTTTTAACCTTCTAAACTACTCCAGCACCTGACAGTTTAGAATCCTCCACTATAGGAACACAGAAGAGGAACTGTTCCCTTCATGATTTTAAAATGTCTATGGGATGTACTGAAGAAGTAATTGTGAAAATTATATAGGATGATATATATCCTATACAGGAAGCATCTTATATAGAAGAATCATCCTATATAGAAGGCGTCTTAAGACCATTTCCTAAACAAGCTTGTTATGACTAAAAATGATTTATTTAGCTATGAGTGCATTTCCTTTAGAATGACTAAAATAAAAATACATTTTAGTTTGAGGAGGAGAGGCTATGAGTCCCTGGCCATCCTGAAGATCTATAGGCAATTTCTGGTTTGTCCTTAGGGGAAGGAGAATCATTTTTTTTTCCCCCCAGTGGTGTATCCACTGGTAACTTGGCCAGGCTCTTGTAAATAACCCCTTACCAATGTTCCTTTAAATAATCTAATTAAACTCACTTGGTCACACAAAAACTAGTTATCATGGTTTTTAGAATGAGGTTCACATAAGTACCATTTTTTTTGATAGCTTAAAGGGAGAATTTTAATAGATCAAGTAAGTTCCATTGAAATAGTCACTATAGTTAGTTTGTAAGGCTGTAGAGTCGAGTCAGAAGTTCGGCTTTGAAATTTGTCATTAAATTAGTTGTGTAACTAAAAACAAATCATTTAACACCCCAAATCGCAGCTCCCTCATTTGTAAAGATGGTAAATCTACTTCCAAGGTCTTTGTGATATGAGAAGTAACAAGTGCACAAGTGTTTGGTGAAAGATCACATTCCTTTGTGAATGAGAGGTGAATCACCGGTCGGGAGATCTTTTCTATTAGAAAGCCCCAGGGAATCAAGGACCCAGAAGAAACCACGAGGAGCTACCTTCCTTATGGAAGACTAGTGGGAAAAACATGTTACATAAACCCCTAAAGTCTAAAGGTGCCCTTTCCCTGTTTTTCAACTGTTTTCTCCTGTGATCTTTATCCTCCTGCAGCTGGTGGTGTGCTTGAGTTCATTCCTCTTTCCTCCTCCATGTTTGTGCATGGCTTCTTCCAGCAGCATGGAAGCTAGCCAGAAGACATGGAAGTCCTGTTAGTACCCGCTTAATGTCTGTGTTCTGGGTCTTACAGTCGTGTTCTGGGGTATGAACGCTGGCAGGAGTCTGTAAAGCGTGGGGGTCTCAGACCTCACTGGCTAACAACTCCCAAAGAGGTAACCTATTCCTGGAATGGCTTTTAAAAATTGTGTTCTGTTCGCCTGTGCTGTACAGGAGGGATGCTGTGCTCCCATTACAGGAGGTCCTAGTTTGCTTTCTGTTGCTGTCATGAAGATCATGATGATTCTAATTTGCTTTTTACTGCTGTGATAAAAATCATACCCAGAAGAGACTTGGTAAGGAAAAGGCTTATTTCAGCCTACAGATGTAGTCCATCATGAGGAGAAGTCAGGGCAGTAACTCAAAGCAAGAACTTGGAGGCAGAACTCAGAGGCAGGAACCAAAGCAGAGGCCATGGAGGGATGCTGCTTTGTGGCTTGAGTACATCGCTTGCTCTGTATGATTGCTTAGACTACCCTGGACCACCTATTTGTGGATGGCACTCTCCCCAGTGGGCTGTGACCTCCCCTGTTAATTATTAGTAAGAAAATGCCCTGTAGACTTGCCTACATGCAATGCCATGAAGGACTTTCTCAGCTGAGGTTCCCCCTTCCTAGATAACTTTTGTTTGAATCTAGTTGACAAAACACTAACCAGGGCAACTGACCATTCGTTAACTCTATACACCGATACATACTTAATCCACACCTTTTGTTTCATGTTTGCTCCCAAGATTTTATAATAATAAAACGCAGTATGCTTTAAAGGTCTCACAGTCTTCAAAAGTTTACCATCTAAAAGTCTGAAGTTTCTTAACTGTAGGCTTTTTTAAATTAAAAAGATAAGTTACACACTTCTTATTCTAAGAGGCAAGACCCAGGGCACTGTCATAATCAAATGGTCATAAGGCCAACCCAGGAGTGTAAGCCGTCCCGCAGCTCAATGTCCCACATCTGGGCTTCACTCAATCTTGGGAGCTCCAAAGGGCCTATGTAGCTCTACTTCTCTGACTTTGCTCTCTGTAACCAAACAGCTTGTCCCCTAAGTTCAGACCTGCTCTGTGCCACACCTGCCACTGTCCCTGGTGGTCATCTCACAATCCTCGCATTTCCAGTATGCTGGGGTCCCCACAGGCTTCACATTCACTAATGGCTTCCTGGCCTCTCTTCAGGGACTATAACCCTGCCACATGCTGCCAAGCCTTGCCTTCTCTTCATGACCCATTTTTTTTTTTTTTTTTTTTTTTTTTTTTTTTTGGTTTTTCGAGACAGGGTTTCTCTGGGTAGCCCTGGCTGTCCTGGAACTCACTCTGTAGACCAGGCTGGCCTCGGACTCAGAAATCCGCCTGCCTCTGCCTCCCAAGTGCTGGGATCAAAGGCGTGCGCCTCCAAGCCTGGCTCCATGACTCTTCCATCCTGAGGGGTTTCCACTGCAACAAAGGCTGCCCTTTCACCACTGGCCTCTGCTAATGCCAAGCCTCAGCTTCTCCTCATTACCATTTCAATCCTACGGCTCTCATGCTACCCTACCAAGTGCCATCTGGGGGGATGCTTACACATTAGCAAGTTTGGCTGCCAACATGAGACGCTGCATTGTGCCCCTCTGAGCCATAGCTTCTGTGCACTGACCTTGAGAAAATAATTCCCAGGAGATTTCAACTCAGTGATGCTGGCTTCATCTTGGTCACAGCTGATTTCTCAGCCCTGACCAGAAACCACAGGTTCCTCATTTAAATAGAGCACACGAATAGGTCAGTCGTGTCTTTGAGGAAGTCTCAAACTTCCTTCTGAGGTTCTCCAGGCCAAGATGCCAGGATCTCTATTTTCCTCAGCATTCTACTCCTCCAGGCTCCCACAGAAAAGCTCATTATGTTTTGAACACTAATTTTTCCATCCCAAAGTTCCAAACCCTTCCACAATCCTCCCCAACACAACACGGCCAGGTTGGTTACGGCGATAACCTAGGGACCCGGCATCAATTTCCATTTCAGTTTGCTTTCTGTTGATGTGATAAAGTTTATGACTAGAGGAAACTGGCAGAGGAAAGGGTTTATTAGGCTCCCATATCCCAGTCACAGTCCATCATTAGGGAAGCCAAGGCAGCAACTCGGGACAGGAACTTGGAGGCAGGAACTGAAGCAGAACCACAAAGCAGGGGTGCTTATAGGCTTGCTCCCCATGGCTCTCCCAGATTGCCTTTTTGTAAAACTCATGATGTGGGGTGGTACCACCACAGTGGGCTGGGCCCTCCCACATCTCAATCATAAATCTGTGGAAATGCCCACAGACTTGCCTACAGGACAATATGATGGATGCATTTTCTCAATTGAGGTTACCTCTTCCCAGATGGCCCTAACTTGTATCAAGTTGACCAAAAAACAGACTAGAACATAGGGCAACTCCAATTCTTTTTTTTAAAAAATTAATTTATTTATTATATGTAAGTATACTGTAACTGTCTTCAGACACCCCAGAAGAGGGCGCCAGGTCTCATCTCATTACAGATGGTTGTGAGCCACCATGTGGTTGCTGGGATTTGAACTCACGACCTTCAGAAGAGCAGTCGGCGCTCTTAACTGCTGAGCCATCTGCCAGCCCCTCCAACTCTTTTTATATGCATGTATATGTTCCCTACTTGGTACGAATAGACATCTACTCATGTCTCCCCAATAATAGCACTGAACAACCCCAGTTTTACAGATAGCTATTACACAGATTTCCCCCAAGATTACTCCCTAGCAGACTGCATCTGCATCTCATTTTGGATCACCTTATATTTATTAAGGAGATGTGGTAGTCTGGATAAAAATGGTTCCCATAGGCTCAGAGAGAATGGTACTATTAGGAGGTATGCCTTGTTGGAGTAGGTGTGGCCTTGTTGAAGGAAGTGTGTCACTGGGGATGGGATGCTCAAGCCTTGCCAGTGTCACTCTCTCTTCCTGCTGCCTGTAGATCTAGATATAGGATTCTCAGCTACCTTTCCAGTGCTATGTCTGTTGTATGCTATCATGTTTCCTACCATAACAAGGATGGACTTAGTCTCTGAACTATAAGCCAACCACAATGGAATATTATTCTGTATAAGCATTGCTGTAGTCATGGTGTCTCTTCACAGCAATAGAAACTCTAAGTAATATAGGAGAGTTACTTTTAAGTTGTTGGAAAACACTATGATTAGACAAGCTTTAGGATAAATAAGCAATTAAGCATAATAGGATTCCTTCCCATTTCTATCTCTCTATTCTTTGTTTCCTGGATCTAAGAATCTTGCTTATAGGAGAAACATTACCATATATTGTATATTGATTTAGATATAATCTAAATCTCAACTTCTTAGAGAATGTGGGAATTACATCTTTTACTATTAAATCTAGTGATCTACTAATAAATGTTTGCTTCCATCTCTTCCAGTCTGTTTCTGTGCTTTCATAGAATACCACACACTGGGCAATTCATAAACAATGGAAATATATTTCATGACAATTCTGGAGGCTGGAGAGTGTAAGATCAAATCACTCTCAGGTTTAGCAGTCAAGATTGTTCCTTGACCTATGCCATGGAATAGAGATGCTATTTCCTCACAGAGTAAGACACAGAAAAGCAAGAGATGAACTCCCTCCATCAAGCTGTTTTCAGTTTAGCTCATAATCCCACTCACAAAGTGGGGGCTTTATACCCAAGTCTTCCTTTAAAGGCCCCTTCTCCTAATATTGTCCTATTGCCAGTTCCTGTAACTGAGGGCACACAATGAAATCCTTGCTGTTCCTATACATTGTACTCTACTAGAGTTCTGATTTTCAAAGTGAGAAATGCTTTCAACAGGAACACCATGTGAAGCCAAAGAGTCACAAAGTCAATCTACAATCTACAAAGAGCGAAGAAGATTGCTGGCCAACACCAGAAGGCTGAAAGATGTAAGGGATGATTTGCTCAGATTTCAAGTGGGGAGGGATGAAACTGTTAACACATTTACTTTAGACTTGTAATCTCTAGAACTGTAAGACAACAGATTTCAGGGAATTTTTAAAGTCATTTATTTAATGGCATGGTGTCATACGACAACCCCAGTCATTATTTTAATAAACTTTCCCCATATAAAAAGCTTAGCATTTTAAGAAAAAGATACTGTTTTCCATAGGGTCAGGGGCTATGTCTCCCATCTTCCACAAACAGTTAAGGAGACACAGAAGAGTAATGTCACAAAGATAGGTTTAATCTTTAACTAAAATAAAAAAGTACTTCCCTTAGAAAAACATTTTTCTTTCCCCTTTTAGGGAATGATTGAGTGAGCCTGGATCTGGAATCAAACTGGCAAGAAGACCTGGAGAATATGAGCCAGGGTTATAATAATGGGTGATGATTTAACATTTAACAAGGTCCCTTCAAACTTTGCCAGAGCCAAAGCCTAAAAGACAAGGTAGGTCATTACATTGTCCAAATGCCTAAAGCAATATTTGATTTGGGCCAAGGCAGTTAGAGACACTCCAAATGGATGGGGGAGGGAGAATTTTAAATAATCCCATAAGGAAACTCTTAGAGAAGTACAACATCCATCATTTTGTCAACAGTGATTTGGTTAAGGCTGAGATTTTTAGAGCAGGTCAATTGAACTTTGATGTTATTTTACTACTCAATAGCATTGTGGTATACTGGCATGATGACACTGTAATACATCGGTATGACATTACAGTACATTGATATAGTTTGGTTATCAATAGTCACTATCACCAATCAGAAAAAAAAATCTATAAATGCCATTATCACAAATTCTTTGGATCTTTAAGAGAGGGAAATAACAGCAAACACTTCCATCCTATTCTACAAGAAAGAAACCTACAACTTGTCATCTGGGTTAAAGAAATTATTTAAAAAGTGGTTTCAAGATAGAGTCCCAAGTGAGATACATTTAGTAACAAAAATTAGAAATAAGCTTGGACCTAAAGTATAACCAGGCAGAGATGAGCTAGGATTCTATCCAGAACTAGAAGTGTTATATCAAGAGATATAGAATGGGTGGCAAAAAACAAAACAAAACAGAATTAGATGATTATTTTTATTAAATGTCTGGGTGACCCCCAAAATATTAATGGTTGGAAAGAACTGAATCTGAAGCAAATGAGGGGCAGGGGGTGACTAAAAATGATTTCTATTTTGCACTATCCAGGAGACAACACTGAAAGGAGAACCTTTCGCCTGAGCTTAAAGGTTTCTGATATATGGTATTTGAGCATATGCAGGAAATAGCCATTGAAGATACTATCATATAAATGTACCATATAAATGTATGAATATAAGCTACCAAATATATAAATTGGTGTTGCATCTTTACAGCATTTTGGTCCTTTGCATTTCACCTGACAAAAAGGTAGGGAAACTACAAGGGATATTTTATAGGGAAGCCTAGATGTAGGTACAATATCTCTAACACATAGACTGGGGTCAAATAAAAAGATGAATTCTAAGTGTATATGTCTGTGTGTGTATATATGTGTGTGTGTGTGTGTGTGTGTGTGTGTGTATTCATATATATACACATATTATAGTAGATGTGTGGATTCCTGCAGAGCCCAGAAAAAGCTATCAGACATTTTAGAGCTAGAGTTACAGGCAGTTGTGAACTAACACGGGTGCTGGCACCTAACCTTAGTCTTCTGCCAGAAAAGAAAGTGCTCTCATCCATGGATCCATTGCTCCCATCCCAAAGATATATTCTTACTGTAGTGTTGGGAGAAATGGTTACTGTTTGAGGCTAGCTGCTTGTTTTAAGAAAGATATTTCAAATTCAGAACCACAGTGTCCTTTACCTCCTTTTAATATCTATACCTTTGTCTTCCACATTAAGAATCTTGGTTCTCAAGGACACAGAAAACTACAGTCAGAGCTTAAGATAATTACTCATTTGTTTTACTTCATTTTTTTACACCAGTACTAATTAACGGTTTGTAACTGCCTTTTGTAAACTTGAGATTAGCTTTGCTGGGTATAAAATCTTTAGCTTACATTTTCTTTCCCTGAGTCTCTTAAGAAAATAAATAATTACTTTGTGATGCTCTCGTGGCATCATTAAAGCCCGTATTCTTCATTCCTTGATTCCCAAAGGCTATTTTTAAGTCCAATAAGGTCACAAGACTTTGTTTTAGTTAGTTTGGGTTGATATTCCCAGGTTACAGTGGACTTTTAATGTGCATTTGACAGTATTTTTGTCTGGCTTCACATATTTATTCTATTTCCCAAATTCCTCGTTTAGAAAGTTCTGTATTTTAAATCTTATCTTCAATATATGTCCTTTTCCCCCAAATTACCTATGTTCCTTTATCGTCCAAATTACCTATGTTCTTGTTCTTGTGTGTTTTAAATTCCTGGAGAATTAGGGATAAACTTTCCTTTCGTCAAGTCAAGAGTTCTTTAGCCAATATGCTCTTGGGTGAAACCTAGCTTCTCCTGGCATTCACAGCATCCTCCCATAACTCTCTGCACTTAATGTCTTTCAAAAGGAAGGAATCTGAAACATCATTACTTGCTCAATAGTCTGTTTCTATCCCATTCCCATCAGAGCACCATGCATACCATCCCTCTCTGTATGGCATTCATGTGACTGTTATCAGTCCGTAAACGTTGTCTTACTCATTGCACTGCTATGACATATTTTGGGCCATATATTGGTGATGATTTTACAGTTATTCTGTTTCAATTTCACTGGTTTATCTTTTTACATTGTATAAATATCTATTTTAATTAATGTTTATTACAATTTCAAATTTATTGCTTTATCTCCTCTAGCTTTGTTTTCCCTTCACAATTGGCTTGGGTGCTTTTGACTCTTGGTATGTATGGTTGTTTGCATTTTCAGTTTGTCAACTTAGTCAAAGCCTTGCTCAGATTCAGATGGGGTTAACTATAAACTAGCATCTTCCTGTGTGATGTCTTTATACTATTAAGTGTGGAAATCCTCAAGCCTTGTGTATCTTATCATGAACTGTGTCTTATCCTGAACAGGACAATCTTATTATTATTCAGATCTTTAGCTGTTCTCCATAAAGATTCTAAATTACTCCCGACATCTTGGCTACTAAGGAATCTTAATTTCCTAAAAGTACTTTCATGTGAGAGGGTATGCGTGGTATTTCCAGAGTATATAATTTTGAGCATTAAATAGGTATTTGATACTCAAGTAGAAAAATCAGCTGGCTACCTCACCCGTGGCTGATCTTTGACACTGGCTGACATCAGGTTGAAGACAGTATATCGTTACCTATCTGTGTGGTTTCCAGGATTACTAGATCCTGCTAGAGATACCATAGATGGATGTCAGCTGCTCAGCAGGGAGCTCTTCTCCTAGCTTTCTGGTATACTTCCTCAAAGGAGCACTGTAGTCTATTTTTTGCTATCACCCAAGAGAGATGGCAAGAACGCCGCCCTTGCAAGCCAGAGAATAACAAGAGGTAGGGAAATTAGGAAGAACCTTAAAAGGAAAACACACTGGCAGAGAGTGGGAAACACTATGTTCCTGCTGTACACAAGCTTCTCTCCTAAGTGGAGTCCTATCAATACAGAGGTGTCCGTAACTGTAGGAATGACTAGTTTATGCTCATTTAATATTTGCTTATATATCACTATTTTCACAGCATTTGTGACTGAGAATCCACACCCTCACATTATCCAATTTGGTTTGAACTAATGGGCCTTATCTGTATGTATGCCAACCTATAAAACAGATAATGATGTTAATTTATGCAGGTAAGTATGTTTTAAGGGAACTTATCAAAAGGTCTTAACAAGTAGCTACATAAGCAACTGCTCAGTGAAATGCTAGCTTTACAAGCATTATTTTCTCTGCAACACAAACACGAGAAAAACATTAATTAAAAAATAAAAAATCACTCAGCAAAAGAAGTGTGCCTCCCTGGATTAACTTAGTCAAAGTGGGGAATTAGGTAACATTGCATGGATTGTAACATGCATTTGCATTTGGACTCATTTGCTTTGTTTTTACTTGACTGGCAAGCAATATGACTCAGTTAGTTCAAGCCAACTCATGGACATTTTGTTATGAGCACGACACTCCTATTTTTACACCCAACAAAGTCAACTATGGGATACCAGAAAATATTTGTGTATGGAGTTGTCGATTTAAAGTGTATTTAAAATTCTGTTAAAATATTGAACTAAAAGGACTCAACAGAACCAATTCTTTTGTTTGTTTGTTTGTTT
Organism: Montemys delectorum; assembly: GCA_019843815.1. Classification (NCBI taxonomy): domain Eukaryota; kingdom Metazoa; phylum Chordata; class Mammalia; order Rodentia; family Muridae; genus Montemys; species Montemys delectorum. Next base: position 24,844 of record JADRCD010213603.1, read on the forward strand.
GTTTGTTTGTTTTTTTGAGACAGGGTTTCTCTGTATAGCCCTGGCTGTCCTGGAACTCACTCTGTAGACCAGGCTGGCCTCCAACTCAGAAATTCGCCTGTCTCTGCCTCCCAAGTGCTGGGATTAAAGTCATGCACCACCACTGCCTGGCCAGAACCCATTCTTAAAGTAAATCTAATAGACATAAATCATATAATTAATAATGCTTGGTAGAACAGTTATAGTGTTAAAAGTTTTGAATCTTAGGCACTTAGGTAGAAACAGGAGAACACTGCTATTTTGTTAATAAAAATGACTGTATAGATATTTTAGACTAACAATAATATATAGTATAATTTATTTTTCATAGGGAAGCACAGGTTTCAACTGCCAAGTTTAGAAATGGAAATATAGCACCAAAGAAAATGCATAGAATCATACTTGTATTTTCCTCGTCAAATTGTCTCCCATCTCATTAAATGACACTATGCCCTGATGTGTCCCCATAATTCATTCTCTGATGCCTAATCCTCAATGTAATGGCCTCTGTAGAAGGCATTTTTGGGAGTGATTGGTGTCTTTAGAGAGAGATTTCAGAAAAACTTCTTCACTTTCTGCCATATAAAGATACGACAAAAGTGTGTGTGTGTGTCTGTGTAAATGTTATAACAAAACCATTTTTTGGATAAAGGACTATGCATATTCATGACCCAGAAGAATACAGACATCAAACTTGTAAGCACTTTTAGAACAGACTCTCCATCCTCCAGAACTCTAACAAATATACTTGAGTTAGAAGCCAGCCAGCTTGTGACTCTTTTATTAGTGACCCTAACACAATTAGAGAAACTACTTCCCATGCAGGTACCCTTGATGCTTGCCTGTCTGTCTGTTTTCTTCCTTCCTTCCTTTCTTGTAGTTTAAACTATAATTGCACTATTTCTCCCTTCCCTTCCCCTTCCATTCAGCCCTCCTCATTCTCACTCAAATTCATGGCCTCTTTTCTCACTAATTGTTATTGCATGCATATATGCATATGTATATTCATACATGTCTAAATATAACCTGTTCAGTCTATATAATGTTTCTTGGATGTATGTTTTCAGGGTTGGCGGTCTGGCACTAGCACTGGACAACCAATTGGTATGTTCTTTCTTGAGGAAACTGTCTATCTGCCTTGTTCTTAGCTTTCCTCAGTTGCCTCTACCATAGGGTTGAGCCTTTGTGGGCTTTTCCCCATTCACTTTGCCAAGTCCATTGGTATTGTCCTTGTTTAGCTCATGTTTGAGCAGTCATATTGATGAGACTTTATGGAAGGAACTTCTGATACTTCTAAGAGACATAATCGCTGATGCTTGTCTTTCACATTCAGAGAACTGGCATGTTCTGGTTATAGATCTCAGCTTCACTGCTAACACCATTTCTAGCTTGAACTATTACATTATTCCTATATTAAAGAGTTTATTTCTTCAGTTGCTTATTGAACAACCACTAACAGGAAAATCACTTGTATCGGTTACTGTTCTGGGGACTGAGGTACACACAAATTGCCTTTATAGTTTTTACAACAGAAATACCCTTAACCTATATTGAATCTTGATGGGCACATTGTTCCAGGATATAAATGCCAGGACACTTAATAGAAAAATAATGAGAAAATAATTCTAATTATTAGGTAAGGAAGGATTTCCCCAATTTTATTAAGAAATATATTCAATAACATAGTTCTGTTATTCCAAATTGGGTATTTATATTGTAAATCAGCCACATACTAGTAACAGTGAAATGAAGGTATTCTTCCAAATTGACTTCACATTTTGAACATCGAAGCTGGAAGACATGCATAGATTTAAATTTATATTTTCTCCATAAATATTACAAATAACAAGAGTTCATGCTTAAAACCACACTATATAATAGAATTCTGTAGGTATTTTTTCGGGGTGGGTTCTCTGGTGGAGAGTTTTGTGTTAACACATCACCAGTCTAAAAAGCAACAGCATTTTACTTCCAATTATGACAATGAAAATGGTTCAAGATAATGCAATAGAAAAACACTGACCACAAAAGTAGATGACTGGGAGGTGGAGAGATGGATCAAGAGCTCTTACTGCTCCTGCAAAGGATGGCCAGTCAGGCATGGCCTTGGTGGAGACAAAATGACAAGGTTCCTGTCCCTAGGACTGCACTAGTGGAAATGGGCCTCCCCCATGTAGGAACTGCACCAGCAAGAGGCTTGTTTGTATAATAATGCACATATTTTGCATTCCTCAGAAGAAGGTCCTCCCTGTTAATGACTCCCGGCTAATCTGAGGCAGCTTGAGTCAGGAGACAAGGTGTGGCTAATGATTTAGCAGAATGGAAAACACTAGGACCTTCAGGACAGCCCGTAAGACTGTGGAAAAGAACTCTAAAAACATGAGTTCAAAAATATATAATTTCTCAATATGAAAAAATAGGGTTGCACTATGAATTGTATGAGGGGCGTCCCGAATCTAAAGAAAGGCAGGCAGCTGTAGTAATGAGGCAGCTTCTCAGAGAGAAACAAAGGCAGGCAGGTTCCTGAGTTCAAGGTCAGCCTGGGACCCCCTAAGGCTGGGCCCAGGTGTGGTAGAAATGGTCCTTTCAGGACCAGGTCCCACCCAACTAGCTTAGCATCTGTGCTTAACTGAAGCAGGCAGACAAGGGAATTCTTTTGGAATTTTGAAAGGAAATGTGTGCTTTGCAGTCTCCTTGGAATTAAGGGGCTGGGGACTTGGGTCGCCGATTCATAGGATAATCAAAAAGGAACCTGGAGTAAATGACTAGATTGATATGTAAAATAAAAGACTAGACTTTCGGCCTGCAAGAGTTGAGCTATCTAGAAATTTTTTAGAATAGCAAGGGAGAATTGCTTAGAGAACTGTCTCAAGCAAAACACACACACACACACACACACACACACACACACACACACACACACA
>JADRCD010213603.1:27795-53549 GCA_019843815.1 Montemys delectorum
ACACACACACACACACACACACACACACACACACACACACACACACACACACACACACGGGGAGGAGGGGGTAGGAGGTGAGCACTGACTGAAGATCTCCAGAGAAAGCAGATCACAGAGAAAGCAGACTGGAAAGCTGTCTCCAGCAGAGCAAAGGTCACCAGGTTCAAGTTGTTTGTTCCCCCCCACCCCCACCAACCCCTCCTAGACACCCCTTTTCTCAGAACCCCTCTCCAAGTTGAGGCTCCTCCTTGGCAGAGGACTAGGGCTTGGTTCTAAGCACCTACATGGGGGCTCTCATAAAGCTCTGTAACTTCAGTTTCAGGGAGTTATGATGACTCTTCTGACCTTCCAGGCTTCCTGGGTACACATGGTTCATATACATCCACTGACATGCATGCACACACACATAATATTAAATATTTTTAAGTTAGACGACTGGTATCAAAGCCCTGTGGTCCTGGACTGGTGAGATGACTCAGCAAGTTTTTGCAGCCAAGCCTGGCTATCTGAATTCCTAATAGCCATGAACTCACACTGTAGAGGGAGAAAATTGATTGCTGCAAATAGTCCTCTGTTCTCTATCTCAGTCCCACAAACACACCTGTGTGTGTATTCGTGCACATCGACATAAATGAAAAAAAATTATTTAAACCACTGTGGTCTTTAATTGTACTAGATACATTTGTAATAATGGCAATCAAACTGGAAGTTACATTGTTCTTATTTAAAATAATGATCAAGTACTTTGGCTTGCAATTTATGATCCATTAGCTAAAAGCATCCTGTAGTTTATTGGAAAGTGGAGAAAAGTACAGTAATACTAGCTTATCTTTTCCAATCTCTGAGTTTGTCTCATGTGTCTCCAAAACTTTTTTCTTTTGCAAAAGTTATTAAATTCTTGAAGTTTATCTTACTATCTAGAAGTTTTAATTGCCAAATCTCCAGACAACTGAGTATGATGTGTCATGTCTCTAAATCCTCACTTCACTCTTAGGAGAGAGACTGAGGCAGAAAGGTCACTGACTCCAGAAGTTCAGAGCTGTTAAGCTGTTAAGCAAAATATAAACTAGTTTTAAGCAAAGAATCCCCTCAAGCAAATTGTTTTGAGTAAAATAATTTTGTTTGTTTATTTGTACTGATAAAATGCCAACAGAATATTTTGGTTCTGTTTTTAAAGCGATCCCACACACTGTCTAGTATTAAACCGACCTCTGAAGCATGTAGACGGGGTGTTGAAGACAACACACAGGTTAGTAATTATTCGCTTCATTTCCAACTCTGCCTCAGCAGCACAAATGAATGGTACAGTTCTAGTCTCCAGTCACTCCAGACACTTGAGAGGGCTTCATTTGAGCCTTTGCTTACATAACCTCATTGTATGGATTTGAGGGATGCTTGATGGACAAGTTAAATCAAACTCCTGCCACAGGAAACAGAGGATGCTCTTCTCTATCGGCCAAATTTCTCAGTCACTTTGTATAAGCTTTTGAAGGCGAACATCTTAAAATTGGTAGCCTGTAAAAATCACCACCACGTTGAAGATTTCTCCCAAAGCCTGAACTCCTACATCACCAAACACAAAACGTTGACCTTACCAGTATTCTTCCAGAAGCGAGTCTTCATGTTACCATCAAATACAGAAAATTCAGGAAAAGTGACTCTCAGTCTAATATAGGTAACTCTCATTGTTTCAGTATCTTATCCTTCCATACCCATTACTCGTTACTATGATTTTCCTATTTGACCTTTAAAATCAACGTAGTAAAAGTATATTTAACAGCGACCAGGAATTAGCTAGCTATCCATCAGACCGACAATCACAGGAGTGTTAAAAGTTAAAAAAAAAAAAAAAAAGTATTCTAATAGAACCTATTTTGAAGTTACCGTTGAAGATCCCAGACCTAAAACTTAAACCCACGCGCTTTAGGCCACATATTATTTCCGCAGTCTGGTGTCAGAATGCGGTAGCTAGTAGACAGCACAGGTGCTTGCACCTGACCGCCTCGCTCCCTAGGGTCATCGCCACGGTAACGCGTCCTGGCCGCAAGGCAGGCCTGGGCCCAGCCGTTGAAGCGTGGGGGGCGGGGGGGGGGGGGGGCGGGAACCCGATTCCTCCGGGACCCGCCGGGCGGCGCCGGTGAGGAAGGACCTCATCCTGCCAGTGCTCACTCAGCGAAACTGTAAAAGCCTCCGCGGAGACCACGCCAGCCCTGCAGCGGCATCCCGGGCCCCTAACCGCTTCCCCACTGTCTGCCCACAGGCCCTGCCGCGGCAGAAAAGCGCGCGACCCGGAGGTCCCGCCAGTCAAAAGAACAAGCGCGCGCCACACCATAGAAGGGCCGGAGCAGGCGGCCCGGCCCCGCCCCCAGGACCAGGCCCGGCCCCACTACAGCCCCGCCCCCAGGACCTGACCGGGCCCCGCCCCCAGCCCCGCCCCCAGGCTTCGGTCCCACCTCCTCCCGCTCCCGGGAAGGACCGCTCGGCCCGGGCAACGCGCTTCCCTCTGTCCTCTGCCTCCGGACGACCTTTCCACCAAGGCCTCTGGCGCGCCTGTGTAGCGGGAGAGTCACACCAGAGTAAACTGTTCTTGAAGGTCTCCGGTGGCCGAGCTCCGCCCTCCCGGGCGCGCCTTCCACCCACCCACCCTCTCCGCCGCCGCCTCCCCGCGAGCTCGCGCAGACGCTTCCCGGCGGGGGGGGGGGGCGCGCTCGCCCCGCCTCCGGCCCCGCCCCTCGCTCTCGGGCGCGCCCGCGCGTGGGGCCCCGCCGCAGCCTCTCCTCCCCGGCTCACCCCGTCGCTTCTCGAGGCGTCCGGACGCCTCACTCGCCCCCGCGCGCGCTGCTCGCCCGGGACCGGCAGGCGCGGCTCGAGCGTCCCGGGCGGGAGTGCGCGTGCGCGCGGCCGCGGATCCCGCGCTCCCTCCCTCCCTCCCTCCCCCGCGCCCCCTCCCCTCCGCGCCTCTATAACTTGGCGGGCAAGGAGGCGGCGCCCGCGGAGTCGGAGGGCGGGGAAGCTCGGAGGAGGGCGCCGGGAGTTGTGGAGACAGCCGATCGGGAAGTCGCCGCGCTTGGCCGGCGCAGCCCGTCCTCGGGTTCCTTCGCGGCCGCCCTCCGTCTTGCACCGCGGGCCTCGGCGCCGTGGGGCGGCCCGGGGTGCGCTCGCCCGCCCCGGCCCCGGCCGCCGCTGCCGCGCGCGGGCGGGATGTGGCGCCTGGTGCCCCTGAAGCTGGGCCGCCTGTCCCGCGCACTGAAGCTGGCGGCGCTCGGCAGCCTGTTGGTGCTGATGCTGCTGCACTCGCCGTCGCTGCTCGCCTCCTGGCAGCGCAACGAGCTCGCCGACCGGCGCTTCCTGCAGCTCAATAAGTGCCCGGCGTGCTTCGGCACGAGCTGGTGCCGCCGATTCCTCAACGGCCAGGTGGGCTTCGAGACGTGGGGCCGCCTGCGCCTGCTGGACTTCCTCAACGTGAAGAACGTGTACTTCGCGCAGTACGGCGAGCCCCGCGAGGGCGGCCGCCGGCGCGTGGTGCTCAAGCGCCTGGGTTCGCAGCGCGAGCTGGCGCAGCTCGACCAGAGCATCTGCAAGCGGGCCACCGGCCGGCCGCGCTGCGACCTGCTCCAGGCCATGCCCCGCACCGAGTTCGCGCGTCTCAACGGCGACGTGCGGCTGCTCACGCCGGAGGCGGTGGAGGGTTGGTCGGACCTGGTGCACTGCCCGTCGCAGCGCCTGCTGGACCGCCTGGTGCGCCGCTACGCCGAGACCAAGGACTCGGGCAGTTTCCTGCTGCGCAACCTCAAGGACTCGGAGCGCATGCAGCTGCTCCTCACCCTGGCCTTCAACCCCGAGCCGCTGGTGCTACAGGTAGGCGCGGGCGCGGGGCTCTTGGACGCCAGAGGGAGTGCGTCCCCCAACTCTCCCAAAATGCCTCTTTGCGAGTTTCCTTCCGCCCTCCCGCTTGTCCCAGTCTGGATGCCAGTGCCGGTGCGATCGCGAGCCCTTGTGCCCCTTTCCGAGGGCTGGGGCATGGTGGGCACACTTCCCTTGCTGTCCCGCCTGGCTAGCCTAACTTCCCCGAGTCTGTCTTTGTTTTATCATCTCTCCCTGTTGTTAGTCGATCAGCTAGTTCTGGGACCAGGTGGGAAAGATGAGATCAAGAGTGGGGTGGTGGTAAGTGAAAAGGGAGCTAATTCGTGACTTCGTGCTTTGCGTGGAATTAGAAGCAAAGAAATGGGGGAAAGTGGGAAAGCGTTGGATTTGGGCCGGAAAGGCTAAAGGCCAAGACGGACTTTTGCATCCTGATCCTGTGACCTGCCCTAGTCATATGGTAATCCGGTTAAAGGAAGGAATTAAAGTTGTTTTTAGGTCGGAGCTAGGATCAAAGAAAAAAAGGTTCTAGCCTCTAGCCCAACTAACTTATTTGCTCTCTTTTGACTTAATTTCGAAAGTAAACGTGCCTTGTGGGAGGATAGAATAGAATCGTTTTACTGGTGAAAAAAGATAAGACAAAAAAAAAAAATCGGGTTTATCTTTGGAGTAATTTGTGTTTCTCCCCTTTGGGCTAAAGTGCTGTGCCCTTGGGCAGCGATTGTCCAGTCCAGTAGGCGTGTGATCTCTCTTGACTGCAAGAAAAGTTACCAGTTCTAAACGTCAAGTACTAGGGAAAGTTATTTTAAATTAACCACAAGTAATTGATTGTATAGTTCACGCCCTTTCTCCGCTAAGAATGTCACTAATGGCTAGAGGGTTTCTGTTGTAGATTAAACTATGAATAGGAATGTACTCTTATTTGTGGCTTTTTTTTTCTTTCAAGTTTTCTTAGTCAAGAGAAATCAGTCTTGATTAGTTCAGCCAAGCATTTTTAAGACGAATATTTGATCAGATGAAGTTCCAATGTGAGCCTTAGTAAAATTTCAAGTTGTTGTTAAGATATATGTGATGGGTTAATTTTAAAGTTCAGATGGTTTAATAAATACTGTTTTATATCTCTGATCAGTGTAAAATTCAGTTAAGCTTACCTTGGAGGATTATTTTATTCATTACTTTCTAGACTAGTGAATCTCTGAAGGTTGAGTCCTTAAGTATGACCCTCATCCCACACACCCACACACCCCTCCACACACTCCAAGCTGTATTTATATCAGCAAGGTTGATCTCTGGACAGCACTTAGTAGTGTAGTTGATTGTAGTCAATAGTCAAAATCTCTGGGGTCCCCAAATTTAGCACTGAACTTAAGGTATATACAGTTTTTACATTCAAAATACTGAGTGCCTATTGAACGATATTTATAGGGTTGATTCTAGGTATCCATGTATTAGGAACACCTAATATTAAGATTAAACATTGTGTTTGCTTCTTTAAAAACATAGGCATCTGAACTTGGGGAACTTTGGTATGTAATTTCCACACTGCAAAGCTCTCTCTTACTGGGAGCTTTTGTGTCTTGACACTCTTGTTTTGCAGTTGAGATAGTCAAATGTGTGTGACTTAACATTTTTCCCACTTTGTTTGAAGCCTAATGCCTAAATTGCTCTGGGTGGATGATTCCATAGAGTACAGGATAAATGTATGTGAGAAAATGTCTACTAGATTGTGGCATTCATAAATTGCATCTTTAGTTTAGACAGCCCAGCTCCCAGGGGTAGTTCTGATGCGTCAGCACACTGTACACTTGTCAACGACACACTTTGAGTTTTTACTACCAGTGGAACAGTGCCTTTTTTTTAACCTGAGGAGGTGGAGTTTAACCTAAAATCCTCCTGGAGTAGCTGCTTCCCTTACAGAAACACTTGATCTTTGGTAGTGAGTTTGAAAGTGTGTGTGGTGTGATTGAGAATCAGTAAGTTGAAAAATATATCCACATTTGTAGTCAAGAATACTGTTTTTATATGGTAAATCATCATCTACATTACTTGTTAGCTATGCAAACTATACATTTAGTGGTACAGTTTCTATAAAGTCAGCTGTCTTGGTACTAATAGAAAAGTCACTCAAAAGTGTTTTTAAGGAACTCATGCTTTACAACTTAAAGCTGAACTCACCTTTCACTTTTTTCCAGGAGAGGGAGCCACCTAATGAATTTTTGGATGCTGGATGATGACAAACTAGATTTTTACATTTTCTATTGTCTAAAATTTTAGGGGAAAAAAACCCTTTGAACTTGCATTACCAAAGTGTTCTTCACAAAAGTAACATAGTAGTGATGCTTTTAAGTTAATTTATTTAATTACTTAAAAAAAGTTTCCTTTTGTTTAAGGTATTAGTGAAACAAATGAAAATACAGATCAGTTTAACTCATTAGCTCTTGGATTTTAAGAAACAGTAGAAATGAGGTCTCTGTTATGGGCTGAACAGAGAATTGGAAGATGTTGTCTGTAGCCACACACACACACACACATACACACACACACACACACACACACACACACACACACTCTTTTGTGTTAAACTGTAGTTAGGCTGTCAATGTTCCAGTGTGAAGCTGAAAGGGAGTGCAGCCCTTCCTGTTGCTTAATGTTCTTACCGGTTATGGAGTGTGGCTGTGTCTGGCTTCTAGGAAAGCTGCTCTGCAATGGACAAGACCGTTCTCAGGACCTTCCTCAGATAATTTCCTTTACATTTTTATTCATCAAGAGGGGTATTCTCATGCCTCGCAGGCCCTAGTCCTGTGGATGGGAGAGTACCCAGCGTGGGGTTTGTTGGTTTTTGTGTGTGTGATAACAATGTTGGGTCATTAAAAATGGAAGTAGAATATTGGAAGGTAATTTCTCTGCTGGTGTTTGTGCTTGCTCCCTGTTCTTGAACATGGGACGAGGTCAGGGTGGGGAGTGTGTGGAGATTCTGAAAGGCAGCCACTGTGACTGATTTAGGAGCGCTGGCAAGTGAAGTGTTTTAGGGGGAAGAGCCAAGAATTTGTTTAACTGTATTATATTGGTAGAACTATATTTGCCTTACATTTTCTGAATCATGGATTTAATGAGACTTAATTTTTATAGTTTGCAATTATCATTGTTTCAAGCTGTGGCTTTTAAGCTTTCCTTTTACTCATAAAAGACAAAATATTATATACAGGGCATTTGTGTGGGGTGTGGTGCATGGTTGACAGAGAGCAAATGGTAGCATAGGGACAGAGGGGGACTGTAATCACCTAGTACATTTGGTCAGCTTCCGGAAACACACAGAGTGTGGCTGCTGACAGGCTGAGCTGAACCTCAGCTTTACCGATCTCATCCGCTCTGACAGAGCCAATGGAAGTTTGCAGAGAGCGCTTAGCAGCAGCCTGAGTTCAGGACGGTGTACTTCTTGGTGCCTTGCTAATAAGAACTTTTTGAAATAGACAAAGAAGATTATGACCATTGAGATAAATGTTGGGATAAGTTGATAAACTTTTTTTTTTTTTTAATGGAGTGACTTTCTTTTCTCCTAAATAGGTCTATTGAATTAGTTCGTTTGATTCTGCCCTATTGGGGGGGATTCTCAAATTCTTGATTTGAGAAATCTATCTTTCTTTGTTGCTGTTGTTTGCTTTCTAAGTTTAGCTTTAACTAATGGATTTAATTAATCTCTTCTAAAAGAGGACTGGACTTGGGTGCTAGGTCCCTGCTAGGGTGTGAGTTTGCTTTCAAGCTTTTCTTATATCTAAATTTTACACATATGTACTCAGATTTCAAAACAGAAGTCCTGTTAAGGAGGAGAAAAATAAGGAGCCAAGCATCTTGTTTAGCAGTAGTTTCCAGAATGGTTGTTTTCTCCTTGGGAGTTTTAGGCAGCAGCAGGCTGTGGCTCCTTCCTCTTCTCCCTCTGGCAGCTGACTGAATAACTGTACTCCTTCCTGTAGGCTTCAGAAAGCATTAGAGGTTGGTGCTTTGCTTTCTTTTGTGCTCATCGCTGTCTTCCTGCTTCAGCCTCCAGTGCTAGGCTTGCAGCTGTGCATCCTACACCCTGCAGGGCAGAGGAGAGCACTTTGTAATCTTAAATTCATAAGCTCTGTCTGTGAGTGTGTGTGGGTTTGCATTTGAGGTTTCATTAACATGTTTGACACTTGACCAAAACCTAATGAAAATACAAATAAACATAACAAAAACAATTTTGTATACCTCAGGTCCAAAAATGAAGGGACATTTTATTTATTTATTTATTTATTTAGGAAAACCAATGAGACAGACATCCTTAAGGAAGCGTGCCTCTACATTTCCGCTGCATGGGAGTTAGTTAGTCTGCCTTCTACTTGTTGCTGGAAATAGTGATCTCTCTGTCTTTGCTGCTGGCTATTCTGTTCCTGTAGACTGGAACAGTTCCTGTGGGTGACCAGTTAGTTTTCCAGAAGATTGTAAGATTGGGTTTTGTTCAATTTTTGTTTTAGCTTGTGGCTGCTCTGACCTGTTCTGTCATTGATTGCTACTGAGTTTTCACAGATTGCTGACTTATAGTAAACTAATAATGATCTTGAGGATGTAAAGACTTGCATTTCTTATATGTACTGTAAGTTTTAAACCATTGTGAAGTGAGTGTAAGGTGGGGGTAATTATCCATCCTAATTATAAACCCTGGAAAGTTTTATTTTTGGCCATGAACTGTTGATCTTCCTGTCTTACTTCCCAAGTCCTAGGGCTACAGGCAGTGTCACCAAGCCTGACCTTTGGAATGTTTTAAGAGGGGAGGGAGAAGGAGGATGGGATGGTGGGTTCATTTGGGGGGAGGGTAATCAGGAAGGGGAATGTCATTTGAAATGTAAATAAATAAAATGATACAGAAGGAAAATATATACTAAAATTATGTATCCAATTTATAAGTTGCAAAGAAGTTGTCTGAGAAATACTAAAGACTTTATTATTAGGCTTGCAGTCAAAATAATTGAACTTTGTTCTTCAGATTGTCTTGTTAGGCATTTGCACTACAAGGTTAGGGGGACTACCGCTGGCCACAAGTACTTAGCTTAGTGTATAGGACACACACACACACACACACACACACACACACCACTTTATTTTACACGTTAGATGTTTCCTTGGTTCCAAACACAACCCTTCTTAAGGACAGTAAAACATCTGCCAACAGCCGTGTTTTTACAATGAAAGTTTATTATACACATTAGATGTCTCATTTGAGGGTTGTGGGAGGGCGAAGGGGATTGAATACTGAAGGGGTGAGATTTTGCCAGTGTGGAGAACTAAAAGTGAAGTCTTTGCTGAGATCGTGCCCATTTAATAACACTTGAGCACATCATTCAAGTGTTTCAGCCCTAAGGTTTAATGAATAGAATAAAGATGTTAATGCTTACCAAACAGGGTTGCTTTAAAGATGAAAGGCGATGGAACATACTCAAGTAATATGTGTAAAATATCTGTAATTTGTAAACACGAAATCTTTACAACATATTCTGTGCAAGCTTTTTAATTTTCAGACAACTGTAGTACTCTATTATTTACCTTTAGTATATTATGCTGTACGTAAGCTGGAATACATAGGTTTTACCCTGACAGATATTCATATGCTACTTCCCTTATACACACATACACACACACAACACACCTTACATATCTACATAGTTGTTACTTCAGGTTCTAGTTTACTGGGGACAATCATTTAGAAGGGGGCTAGACATTTGTCCCATATGAGGTAAGTGGAGTAGATAGAATAAGTATCATAAATACAAAAAAATTATTTATTTTCCTTGGTAAATTATTAGTTATAATTTTATTCAGTACATTGACATTGCTGAACGATGTGAAATAGAGGTGACATCAGAGTTAGGCTGCCATTGCTGAATACTGCCAGCCACTATTGTGTATACACCTTTTACAGCCGAGGTGACAGTTCAGGATACAGTTTGTGCAGCTTCAGCTTTAAGATTGGGTGGCACACAAGAACAAGGTAATTTTGAATTTTAACATTCCACGAAGAGGACAAGGAAGCTCTCTGGTGGTAAAAAATCAGGGAGGGGCTCGGGTGGGAGGCCTCTCTTGCTTGAGAGTAGGGAAGGCTGATTGAGCATAAGATAGAGAGAGGGTCCTCAGGCTGGATGAGCTCAGAGTTTATTCAAAGCAGTGGAGAATTAAAAGTAAGTTTTGGAAAGTGAATTTAAGGAAAGTAGCTTCTAAGACTTGTTGGGTTGAGATGTAAAGAGAAGTAAAAGAAATCTTTAGAGTCTACTGTTAGGCTCTATTGTTCGAAACCAAACAGAAGAAATGAGCAGGGGAAATTGGGTTTCATTTCATCTTAAATTTAAGACAATCAGAATACTCATCTCTGTAAACCAGTATCTGGCATTTATTTAATGGTGGAAGACACTGCTGTTGGCAGATGTTTTACTGTCCTTAAGAAGGGTTGTGTTTGGAACCAAGGAATCCAGTACTGTGTTGACTGAAGAAAATAAGATCACATTCTTAGGTTATCAGGTCCTAAGAGTGTGCTCTTATTTCTTTTAATGTTTTTTTAATTGGTAGCAAATGTTTGTACTTACACATTCAAGTTGGAAATGTGGATAACAGTTGCTGTTTATAGAGTAGGTAAGAAAGGATCTCTTGAGATTAGTACATTTTTGCATAAAGCTTTGCCAAGTGAGTTTTGGCTGTGTGTGTGTGTGTGTGTGTGTGTGTGTGTGTGTGTGTGTGTAAAAGCTGTTCTACAAGATGACTTCTATTTAATTTAGGTGGGTTTGTATTAATGTATGTGACATTGGTTTTCAATTTTACAAACAGCCATTTGACATGATGTTCAGTTAACACAACCTTATTCTTTTCTTTTTTTTGGGGGGGGGGAATCTTGTTCTTTTCAAGGCATTAGTTAATGTTGGAATTTGAGACGGGTGGAAAATGACATTCAGAAGATGATTTCATCATGAATAAGGCATATCCTGAGACTTAAAATACCTTGAGTTTTTAGGTGTCAGCTAGATTTGTGATAAATTTTTGGCCTCTACTTCCCAATTTAAATTGAGAAGCTAAGATCTCATAGCAATTCTAGTAAAGATTGGGTAACTATTAAATCTTCCTAGTAACTTTACTATATTCCCCCTCTAGACAGTTCACAAAACTGGGAACACGTTAGTCTGTCACCAGCACAGCATAGTCGACTAATCTGTAGGAACAGCTGTTACAACATGTATTGCCACACAGGGATTTCACTCAGATATGGGCTTTTAAAATAGTTCTAAGATTGAAATTAAATCTCCAAACATTTCTGTACTCCTTATAGTACTTGCTTTCTTCAAATGTTCTCAAGTTCAAAGTTTGTGTATTTTCGTACAGAAATGCTAGTTATAGAAAAACTGATGGACATTTTAGGTTGTATATTTTGATAAGTGATAGGCTTTTTGAAGTTAATTTATTAGGAATCTCCTTTTAAAAAAAAATCCTAAATGGTAACACATTTCTCATGTGTTTATTTGATATTTTCTCGTGAATTGAAGTTATATACTTTTCAATAGAATTCTAGTATTCTATGAAAAATATTTGTGTACTGAAATTTTAGTATATAAAACTAATAGTGGTTACATAGGAGTAAAAGACAACAGAACACTAGCCTTTATACATTGGCTTTATTTTAATCTGTTAGTCATATGTCATTTATAGGGAACTAGTAAGTCCTTTGAGATCTGTAAAACTGGAATGATATTTTTACTTTTGTTTTCTTCAGGCAGGTCCAGAGCCAAAGAGAAAAAGCCTATGCACTCTGTGAGTTTAATGAACTTTCTAAAGATCTGCTTCTCCAAGTCTACATATTCATCCAGAAATGTACTTATTTTCTTGATAGAAGACTTCTATGAATAACACTTTCTAAATATGATCAAGAACCACTAAGTCTATCCACTGTTCTCTAGGAGCTTTTAATGCCTAGTGGGCTATACAAGTTTGTTAGCAATTATCCTAAAAAAAAAAAAAAAAAAATGTGATGTTATAAAAATTATAATCTATTCATAAGCTCAATAATACAAAACTTAAAGAATGTGGTAATGCATACAAGCTTTCCAAATGCTTCATTAACCGTTTACTACCAAAAATCAAAAACAAAATCATTGTGTTCAATAGAAAAAAAGAATTATTCAAATATGTTGAGTTGGTTATGTGGATTATAAATCTAACTTATCAGCACAGTGTTAATTGCCATAAAGTTCAGGGTTAATAAAAGGCAAAGTCAGGCCAGCTATAGTTCTTTTGCAATAGTCAAGATAAATTCAAAGCAGACTGCTATCAGTTTTCAATCCAATGTTCCACTGTCTAAGAATTTTCTCTGATTTTATAAAGGCAACTCCATAACCTGTACTGTTAACACATAGCAGCACTCCTCCAGCAGATATGATACAGAATAGTGTAGGGCTATTCCCCTCTCTGTTCTCTATTTAAGCCAGCCCTACATGTGTTTATTAGACTGACTAACTGTGGGGGTGGTAAGAACGTCCAGGTGTATGCTAACGTTCGAAATTGTATTCTTAGTGAAGACAAATGCCCATGAAGTTGGAGCACGGGAGAGAAGTAGCTTGACTGAGAGTTGGGGGGTGGGAAGATTCCGTTCAGATATTGAGAGGTAGAGATTGAGGTGGGCATTTGAGTGTTGCCTTATAATTTCAAACCCAGTATTCTTATACACTGCAATATTTTCCATTTGGTGTAGAAATTCTCTTGAAGACTGTACGCTATAGAAAGTGTAACAACTGAGTTACAGTCTTTTCCCTTAATCTTTATGTGTAAATCATGTATGAGCTCCATGGGTTTTTTTCTCCTGTTTTGTTTTATTTTGTTTTTGTATAATAGAAGATGAACTTAGTAAATTTCTGGCTTGTAGACAGTGTCAGTGCAGCTGATGTTACCAACATCACTTAAGTTTTGTGAACTTACTGTTGTATTGTCCATGAATAAACAAAATGCCTACATGTGATAATCTGTATTATATTTCAAGACCAAAACATTTTTTTTTCAAGTTAATACTGAAAGCATGTATAATATTTAGATCCTAGCAGTTAATCATGCTTAGATTAACTATTTTAGTCAATCTCTCTCTGTCTCTGTGGATCTCTGTCATTTCCAGGGCCTCAGGCATACGCATAAGCGTTCTAGCATTGCATCATATGTTTCATACTTTTATGTTTACATTAATATTCTAGAGTTGTCTTTGTGCTGTCACTAACTAAATTAATTTTTAAAGTACATTAATGGAGAAGCAAATATAGATTTACAGCTGTTTTGTACCTTTATGCAGTCTTTACTTTTATAACATTGAGAGTCTATATATTTTGTACATGGCAATAATCTATAAACATTTATAAAAAGTTGAGAGGTCCTGCTACATATGCCATTGGTACTGTTCTAAGTCTGAAAATTTGCCTTCATTTGGGAAGCACTTGCACATTTTTCAATTGTAAATAGTAAATAATTAAATACAAGAATGGCATATTTCAGATTAAGTGAAACTCTTTGGTTTCAGAAAGTTTGAATATCTGGTCTTAAGATTTTTGTTTCAAGCAAGGAAATCTAGGTCTTCATAATAAACTTTTTAATCCCAGCTACTGTGTTTTATATCCGTAGGAGTTTACTAATCAGAAAAAAAAAGTTTTCAGTATCACTTTATATTTAACAAATCCAAGCGTTAATGAATTCAAAATGTCTTTCAAATTCTGCTTGGCTATGGTATTTTGGTTATAAGCCAGGGTTGTTTTAAACTTGGCTTCCAACCCTGAGCCATTTTTTTGTTTTTTAATTTTTTTATTGTTTTTTGTTCTTTTGTACTACAGCAAGTTTAATAAAAATCAGTTCTCAATAATGAAGAGTGCTTTGATTATACAATGAAATAGTACTACTGTCTTTTAAGCAAATGGTGTGACTTCAGTGATTAAAGCTCTTCCAAAAGAGTAGGTAGCAAATGAAAGAATTGTCTCTTAAAATGAGGCATAAGATGTCAGTTAAAAATCATGAACAGTCACAATGCTAATATAAAAGTTGTTCAATATGACATTTGTTCATATATTTTACCCTCCTCTGTGAGGGGCGCGGGTAATGAAGTGTACATTTGACTGTCGTTTGCCAGTTGGAAAGGCTCCAAAAACAAGGAGGCATTTGTACATGTGCAGATGTTGGCAGGCATCCCTTTTCTCTTGTTGTCAAAGACCATTTTATTTTCACAAAGATATGCTTGTGTCTGTTCTACAATATGGCGCGTAAATAATACGCTGTATGGAGGTGGTTTTGTTTTCCTTTTTATATGATAAAGTAATGTAATTCCACATACTTATTAAACTTTTAGTGTTCCATTTTAATATCAGGATCTTTATACATTCACACTTATAGAAAAGTTTGTTGTAGCCACTGGTCTAACAAAAATGTCAAGGTCATGAGATATTTTAAATTGAGAGGAAAGTTGAAACAGTGTATAGTTTGTGAACAGTTTTTTACATGAGCAGCCTGTCTGTCACTTTTCTCAGTGCCCAGAAGAAATAAAAATGTTGTTAAGGATTAAAAAACATATTTACCTCTAATTTCTAAGGACTAAGTAGCTGTTGTCTCTGCCCCCAAAGTAAATCCATTAATTTACTATATTTAAGATCCATGGTATCTTTTCATATAGTTAGTATTTTGTTATAGTGAGAATGTAGTTCTAAAGATGTTTCTCTTCTTGCATAAGGACTATGAAGATTGTACAATTAAAAGCCGAGGCAAAATTAGCATTGCTTTTTTGTTTTTTGGGTTTTTTTTTGTTGTTGTTGTTTTTAAAGATGAAAGGCCACATGTCTGGCTCTCCAAGCATATGTGGATTATTTAGAGTTGACAATAGAAGTTGTTTCTCTGGAGAGTTTTAAGGTTGTACTTGCTGTCTTCCTTGCTTACGTCACTTCTTTAATGCTGGTTTAAGTATCATTTCATATTTTTTTTTTCCAGCTAAGAACAAGACTGACACAAACCTGGCCTTGTAACATTACACATGAAAGTAATAATTAACTCTTAACCATCTTTTGGTTTTCTCCAGTATTCATCTTGGTTGCAGCGTATTTTAGTGGTAGAAAGTGTCTTTGATAGGGCCAGGGATGCTGCTCATTTGTAAAGCCTGGCATGCACAGGGCCTAGAGTTGGATTCTCAGCATGGGATCATGGGCAGATCTAGGTGATAATTAAGTTAAAAATGACTTGTTCATGATTTTAAAGACATTACTTTTTATTTAGAACTAGAATTTTCCTAGTAGTTAAAAAGCCCATTAGAAAACTTCACTAATGTGAAAAAAATAATTTTGAAGCTGGAGATAGGGGAAAAGGTTGAAATGAGGCTTAACTCAAGTCAGAGTGGAGACCATGTTGAGACCAGTGTATTCTTTCTCATGCTTGGATATTGTTAAACATCCAATAATCCTTCCCAGCATTGTCTTGACTGCTTCTGGATTGGTTAGGGCCTCTAGAAGTGTACAAACTTTAGTGTAGTTACTAACACCATAGGATTTGTTCTTCTAAAATAAAAGCCTGTAGCTAAACAAAGTCTCTATAGTTATTCTTATTGCCTACAAAGCAGTGTCTAACCAGGTGAATAATTACTGCTTGGTGTATTCTTCAGGACTGTCCCTTCAGAGGAAACCATTGGTTGCCTGTTTGTATAGAAATCAAAAAGATAATAGGAAAGTATAAATGTTTTTAGAATTGGTAACAAAGACAGTGTCTCTTGCCTTATATTGATAAATTTGTTTCTGGGATATTGAAAAGTAGTACTTGTCACAGACTTTGAATACAGAGTTTTTCCCATTCGTCCACGTCTATGGTAATGGTTTGAGTGAGGAAGGAAGATAAAATTTATACTGGTGAACTGTACCTAGTAGGAATCCCCACTGACAGGCAGCACTTGGGGAGAGACACCGCAGGCAACTTCATCACACTTTGTTATAATATTAAGATAATTCTTTTGTAGAGTTTTCCGTCTGATGAAGGCTGGCCATTTGCAAAATATCTTGGAGCTTGTGGAAGAATGGTGGCTGTAAATTATGTTGGAGAAGAACTATGGAGCTATTTTAATGCACCATGGGAGAAAAGAGTTGACCTTGCTTGGCAGCTAATGGAGATCGCAGAGCAGCTTACCAACAATGACTTTGAATTTGCACTCTACCTCCTGGATGTCAGCTTTGACAACTTTGCGGTTGGTCCAAGAGATGGGAAGGTAATCATTGTGGATGCTGAAAATGTTTTAGTTGCCGACAAAAGATTAATTAGACAAAGTAAGTATATAATTTCTACATTTTCTATGTTTAAATGTTATATTTCTAAAAAAATTACAATCTGTTTAAGATGACAACCTCGTCTCTTTTTTAAAAATTTTGTATGACCAGGATCAGCAATTAGAATCTTCTCTATATTTAGTAAAATATCGGTGTTCAAATGAATACAGCCCATTCCCTGTGTGCGTGTATGCACATCTGTTGCCATACTGTGTTCTGTAGTGTAGGCCACAGCTTGGTAAACTAGGTCACAACATCAGAAGGGGTTACATAACCAAAAATGGGGGTTGTGGAAAAATTTGGTAATAGTTAAAGAATTCTAAGTTGTGCAACTAACAAAAATTAATTCAAAATCAAGTAGATAATGAATCTGAGGTATTTATGCCAGTGATTGCTTGTGTTGTATCATGTAACTTCACTGCAGCCTAGATTTGAGACTCTATGTGCTGTGCAAAACACAGAGCTCACTGTCACCCCGGACATCATCAGTCTCTGCTGCCTGGATCACTTTGACACAGATTGGGAACTGCTGTGTCTCATGAATTGCAAACAATTTTATATAAGCTGTAGAAATGTTGGACCATAGAAAAATTTATATTTTCTTACAATCATTCCTTGGCATGTAAATATAAAATAAGTGGGTTTTTTAGATTGTATTATGTTAGAATATTTGATATTGAAAATTATTATTTTAGTTGCTGGCTTAAGTTTTCAGTTAAAAAAATGAATTTTTGTTTGGGCTTAGGACAGAATGACTAATAATTTCTGAAATGGCTCTAAAGATAATTCTGCCAATTTCTAGTAGGTACCTATACACAGTAGCGTTCTCAGCATTGACTATTACAAATTTAAAATATTCAGCTCTAAAAAACGATGAGATGCTCTTTGTCTTGCAATATTAGGTACTCAACTGAGAGTTAATTCTTGCATAAAATTAAATACACATTCATCTCCTTGGTATGAGTTTTTCCTTTCTTTAACAAATGATGCAACTATATATCAAATAATTGCTTTAAAATAGTTTTATGGTTTCTTGTCAAATATTTGGTTTATATTCCTATTACATTCAGAGTTGTAGAAGCCTTTCTTGAGCAGAAGGAGGCTATGTATGGAAAAAGACACTCTTGTTTACCTTAATGCAAAAGGAAGTTCATGCTGTTATAGGTCATCAAATTGTCCTTGCTCTTGTGGAGGGTTCATTTCTCTGCAGGGTCTTTAAGGGGATGTTCTGTTCTCTCTTGGGGTCCCCATCGTGGTGGCTTTATCTTAATTTTAACTTGGGCGATTTCTAGCACTGCAGATCTGATTTCATAGTTTAACAGAAATGATTATATCTTCATCCAGACTTTGCTGTCTATTTATTTGTGAGCTCTCTGCATGATTGGTAGGTAGGCAAAGTGTGGGAAATGTTTTGAAATTCAAATACCATAGGAACTTCAAAGTGTCATGGATAAATAAGCTATGTTGTAGAAGTAATTTGGCTAGAAAAAGAAATGTTAGGGAAACAAAGCTCTCACCCACTAAATCTCAACACTAAATCAGGTAACACAGGAGCATCACAAGTTTTAAGCCAGTTTAGAGTACATATTGAGTTAGAGGCCAGCCTGGGCTACACAGTAAGACCTTTTCTTTACCAAATAAACCCAAAAATTGTTGTTCCTTGGTGAGAGTCTTACTTTCTTAGCTTATCTCACCCCTGGACCTAAGGGATAAGAGCAATTTTAGGTTACCTTCAAGCATTTCCAAGTTACAGTGCCTGGTCCATGTGGCTGACACGGCAGCTGTATGTTCACTGCATTTTCTATGATCATTATGGTCCTGCTTATTTTTTCTTAACACCATGTTCAGATCCTGTGCTCACCAAGCACTTTTCTGATTTCCTGACTTGTCAGGGAGCCTCCCACAGGGAGGGCACTACTTGAGGGTCCTGCTCCCCTCTTCCTTTCTGTATATTTGTGGCTATTTTAGGATTGTATTTAGTTGCAACATGCTTTCTCATAGCTAATGCCAACAATTTTCCCTTGCTTAAATGGTTCTGATGACCTCTCATTGTTCTGGTAGAATCCAGATTTCTTACAGGGTACAGTGTGTGTGACTTGGTCTTATTCTGCTTTATTTTCAATATCTGTCCATCCATTATCCTTGATGCCTCAGGAATAATGGTCTTTTGTTTTCCTGGATGAATCTTTTGCTTCTGGGCTTTCCTGAGTGCATTTTTTCTGTATAAGGGATCTCATCTGTTTTGTGCACACAGCTACTTGCTCTTCAAGCCTTGACTCCACCAAGCACATGTATACTTTTGTGTTCTCAATATGTGTATTAGTCTTCTGAATTTAAACTTAGGACTTCAAATCTAATTCTGCTCACATATATGACAGGCCCACCTGAATATCTTATAGCTATTTTATATTATACAATATTCACTCCATTATTTTAATCCTTCCTGCCTTGCCATCCAGTTAGAACCTTAAACTTTGCTTTTGTTTTGAATGTTTCTTTGATTTGGCTTTTCTTTCTAGACCTTCTTTAGTTGCTGAGATAACTTTTAAAAATTCTATTTATTTATGTGGCTGTGGGTATATGGATATGGATATGGGTATTCCGTGGTGTATGTGTGAAGCCAGAGGATAACTTAGAATCTTGTGTCACCTTTCGTCGTGACACAGGGTCATCAGGCTCAACTTTATCTGCTAAGCTATCTCACAGGCCTGCTATGATCATCCTACCCTTCCTGGCTTTAACCCAAAGTTACCTTTCTGAGCAGTAAATGCTCATGCAAGTTACAGCCTGCCTTGTTGTTGTTATGTTTTGCTGGTTCTTTTTGTTTGTATTTTTAAGCCTCACTTGTACCTATTTCTTGGTATGTGTCTCATGCTCTAGCTACAGTGCTGTTCCTCAGCTGTGTGTACCAGTGTCCCTCTGTGCATCCCTTTGTGGATACTGTCTTATGGACAACAACTCTGCTTTCTCTTATTTCTTGACTTGCTGTCTTTTAAGATCTAAAATAAGGTGTTCTGTAGCCGTCTGCCACTCCAGGAGGAAGTCGAGATCTCTCTAGTCCTGTAGCATTAGGTAATGCTTTGGGATTCTCTGTTAGAGGAAATCCTAGATGACCCTGAAAAATTGGGCCTCATTTGATCCTTTTACCTGAGATCCCAATAAATGATGTTTTTATGAATTAGTGTATTGAAACACTTAAGTTTTACCATGTATATTTTATACATAAGAGTAGAGAACAAAGGTCTGTTACTTAACAGGATGCTCTATTCGAGAACCTTAGGAAAGATGTTTTGCAAATAAACGTGTCTGGTTTTCCTTTCACAGATAAGCCCGAGAATTGGGATGTATGGTATGAGAGCAAGTTCGACGACTGTGACAAGGAAGCTTGCCTATCATTTTCAAAAGAAATCCTCTGTGCTCGTGTCACTGTGGACCACAATTACTATGCTGTTTGTCAAAACCTCTTATCTAGACATGCCACCTGGCGTGGCACTTCTGGAGGACTCCTTCATGATCCACCAAGTGAAATTGCCAAAGATGGCCGACTAGAGGCCTTGCTGGATGAGTGCACCAACCCCAAGAAGCGCTATGGCCGATTCCAGGCTGCGAAAGAACTGCGTGGCTATCTAGCACAGTTAAGCCACAATGTGAGGTAGTCGGCAGTGATATTTTCCTTTTCTTTGCTGAAATAGCACTGGCAAAACTAAACCACCAAAAAACTGCCTAGAATAAACAAAGTGTGGAAGTGTGGCATCGGAGGATGATGAACTTTTTCTGATAGATCTTACATTAACACTCATCAAAATAAGACATTACTGTACATCAAAGTTCTCATGATGCTTCTGCAAGTCTGTTCTTCACTTTGGAGATTGAGATACCATTGACTGCTTTTCCCCTTCCCATACCCCGAGTGGATGATGTTGTTAAGCTATTGGAAAGGAGTCTGATAGTTACATGGCTTGTGTATCAAAGGGTACTTGGTACTTAGTTTGCATTTCTATCATGATTTTGTGAATCTCTTGCATTTACTTTGAATGTCAAGTTAGATTGGCCTGTTTTATAGGCCATATTTTTCCTTCTGATGTGTAAAATCATTTTCCATTTTTTAAAAAGTTTTACACACCCAGGTTACTATAGGTGTTCATTTAAATTTTAATATAAGTAGATTTCATTCAGTGCTATGCCGTACATACTTAACTGTTAGGGCAGGACTCCCAGGTTTACTGTTTTTACAGAGATCTTAGTATTTCGTCATGTAAATAATTTACCTCTCCCCAACCTTCTATGCTTTACCATTGCATGATAACATCATTTCAGGTTATTTAAGAGTTAAATCCCTCAGTGCCAGTAATTATAAGTATACACTGAACGTTATGTTCAGCATATGCTACAAAACGTCACTGCGTCCTTTGCTAAAAGGCTTCAAGAATAATACACTAGCAGTCTATACGTCAGTAACTTTGATTGAAGAAACAATGAAAGTCAATGTTTCTAAATGCTAACTAGTCCAAGATAGTAATGCATATGCCAAAGAAATATTAGACACATTCCTATGTTTAGAACTGAAAATAGAATTGGTCACCTTCTTATTCCACTTCAGTATTTTAGCTATCACTCTTAAATTAAGATCTACCTGTCCCTTTAATGCTGACAGTTGAGCTACTGCTTATAAGAAATGTACATCATTAAGACCTTCTACCTTTTACTCATTGGTAGTTTCTCCAAAATGAACATGTTTATCATTGTTGGAATTCAATTAGGCATCAGAACCTTTTACTTACTGATACACTAATAATTTTTACTGTAAAGCTTGTCTGCCCATTGTGATCTTCTTTACCCAATTGCTAAATATCAGAACATCAAATTTAAATATGTGAGTAGAAAAATAACAAATAATGTGTAAAATTTTTGTCTATTTAAAAACTGTTCTTTGTAAAAGTTGGCTTTCACTAGCACAGGTAATATTTTTCTGTTTGAAGTTATTTCTTTCATTTGCAGTAAAGTTTGGGGTAGTGGATTCTGGACTGACTTACTGAAATCAGAAAGTGATTAAAATGTGCACAACCAAAGCCAAGTTTGTCCTTCTCATTCATTTAGCAACTATTTATTGATCCTCAAGCCCATGCCAGGTGCATCTGTAGCTGCTATGTACCATCTGAACATGACATGGTCAAGTAACTATCACATATATTAGCATAGGTACTTCTTAAGTTGAAATGCTGATATTTAGGATGACACTTTCATGTTATTTGATTATTGTGATGGAAATACTCTTTGTCCCATCTTAAATTAGTTTGTTAATCCAAAGTGGAGGAAGACAGCAATAAAGTTAATCCAAGTTTAAAACTGGGGAGACATAGGGTGAGGGATCTCTATTATAAAACAGGTTGCATTGTGTTTCTTCTTATACATCAGTCAATTGCATAGCTCTCAATGAAGCATTGAAGATCTTGCTAAGCTAATTTTTTACAAATTCCAAAAAACACTTTGAAGGGAGGAGGAAAAGTCATCCGATTCTTTTGCGTCCTTAGAGCTGCACTAAAGTATAGAATTTCAAAACAGAACACCATTATATTTTCCACCTATTCATAACATGGAGGCTGGAGCTCACAGGACAGCCGTCCGTGGTTCCACAAACATCAGCATATTTTTGGTGAGTGACTGTGGTTGTGATTATAGAGCAAGAAGAAGCCCTCCAGGCAGTGATGGCTACTTCAGGTATAACTACCATTAGAGATGATGTGGAATTTCTTTTATCTTTGGAGAAGTTTGAGAAGATAGTAAAAGAATTAGGAATTTAAAATTACAGGGAAAAATATGTATGTGAAAAGCAATAAATATTTTGTTCTCTTTGCTATCAAGATGTTCACACTCAGATATTTATTATACAGCAGCAATTTATATTTTTAATCATTGCCCATTAATAGACGCAGTAAAATATTTTTGAATCAAACATTTGGGGTTTGTATGTGCATTTAAATTGTCTTTTGTACTGTATGTTACGGTTTAATTTGAATATTTTATCAGAACTGTCTCCCTGTGCCTTTATAATATAAAGTTGTTTCTGCAACTTTTAATGATCTTAATAAAGAATACTTTAAGAACCACACTTTGCCTACTCTGTCTTCAACTATGCAAGTTTTTCTTGAGCCAGAAAACAAACAAGCAAAATAGTTCTTTCATTTTTGTTACAGTTTTTGGAAGTTGTCTCTGTTGAATGTAAGCTGAGTTTAAGGTATATGTTTTGTTTTTCTGTGATAGTGACTTTTTCAATTTACTACTAAGAACTGGAAAAAAGCATAGAAAATTTCAAAAGAATTATATGATTTTCATAGCCATTGCACTAACTTCCAAAGTTACCAAACATGTTTCAGCTTCCTCAGTATCTGTTTTCCTCAGCTTACTTTAGGACATTAACTGTGTCATTTGATTCAGGAGTACACATTAGGTGTGTTCTCTTCCAACAAAACTACAATGTAACTATTCAAAATGAGTAGTAACGCCCAAAGCAGAAAGTTTTTCATAAACCCTCCAACTTCAAGAATTCTGAACTTACCAGATGGAGCAACTTCACGACCAAGCAGGGTGGTAACCAGAGTGGATTGAGACATGTTCAATATGTAAATCTCTGAATTCAAGTGACACTGAAAACAACAGGCCAAACCAGCACATCATTTATGCCACCTTTGAGAGGGTATTAAAGACTTACTGGGAAAACTGGTAGATAGCACAAAGTGGAGCACCTGCTTTTATCTCTGGAAAACTCAAATGGTACCAGGAAAATTTTCACAGAACACTTAGAATTTTAATTAATAAATACAGGAGTCTAAGCACAAGGTTGCAATTCCTGATGTAGTACCTACCAATTGTATCTAGTGGTCACACTGAAGCTATTCATTAAAAAGCTGACAGGGTTGGGGGGTGGGAGGCATGTTCATGGATCAGGATGGCAACTGGAGCTGCAGTCCAGCCTCATGATGACAGATCTGGTCGTCTGGACTAGAAGGAAGTACCCAGTACCCATTACTACCTACAAAATGTCTTGCCACAAACCAACCAGTAATATGGCCACACCCATAATCTATTAGTGGAAAGTAAGCAGAAGAGAGGAAACTTTTTTTCTTCCCCATTCCCTTTCTCCCTCTTGCTCTGGCCCCATTCACTCAGGCCCAGTTTGCTCCAGCCCATAGGTTTTTTTTTTTTGTTTTGTTTTGATTTGTTTTTGTTTGTTTGTTTCTCATTACAGATGGTTGTGAGCCACCATGTGGTTGCTGGGATTTGAACTCATGACCTCCGGAAGAGCAGTTGGTGCTCTTAACTGCTGAGCCATCTCACCAGCCCCAAGAGGAAACTTCTAAAAGCATAGCATTAGCTATAGTCAAAATTCAGATTCTGAGTTTCATACATGGTTTTCTTCCATAAGGTGCAGGGAAAAGCAACAGCATCAGAAGAAATTTAGGTGAAACAAACATCTCTGCAGGTTGAGAAATTGGAAATGTGAACAAGTGGATGACCTGAGTAACCTCATCAACTTCACTTTCCCACTTGAACACATCGAAGAGCCCAAAAATACCCATTATGGTAATTTATGCTAAGCAAGCTATAAATTACTAATATATAGTGTTAAAAATGTCAGTCCAAGATTTAAACAAGAATATTTTCCTTTTATAAGGTTACTTACCTAGGTTACAAAAATAGGTAGTGGAAGAGCTAGACCCCATTTTATGGCTGACCTCTAAATGATTGTCCTGAACATTTTTTTGTTGTTGTTCCTATTTTTCCATACTCTAACTTTTAAGAAGCATGTAGCAGAATGCAAAATCATTATAAAAGGACAAATTCTGTCCATTTTCCCAATTTAAATTTGGGGAAGGGAACATTTATTAGGACAAGTAGAGGGAGAAAGGTCCCTTCAGACAAGGCAACAAAGACTCCGGGCAAAGGTGAAGGGAGAAGACAGAAGAGAGCTGTCAGTTCTGAAAGAGTGGCTAGGGCTTGGTTCCCTTTGGCTTCTCAGATTTCTAGGTAGGTATTTATGTGCTCAAGTGTTTATTTACCCAAAGTCTATCTCTAGAATTATTTTCCTTTCATATGTTGCAATTATAGGCCATATCTTGACAGCAGTCTAAAGAGAATGGACTTAAGAAAGTCTGCCGTTTAGGGAACACATTGCAAATTCTACATAGTCAATCAGTCTTGGGTTTGTGTTTATTTTAGCTCTTTGTGTATCTTAGGATTGAAAAAAGGAACCAAACCAATGACAACTGCAGTGTCACTAAGGAGTGTGCTAATTTTGTATCCAAGGGCCCTGTTACTAGGTGTAGTTTCTTATAACATGCCTTAGCCCATATTTTTAAGGCCCTTTCCCCATATTTTAAAATTGCATTTTATGTCTTTTATGAGTGTTTTTGTTTACATGTGTGTATGGGTACCACATGCATTCCCGAAAGGATGGTTAGATTCTCTGGAACTGTGAGCTGCTAGGAAGTGAACCTGGGCCCTCCGCAGAGCAACCAGTGCTCTTAGCTACAAGCCGTCACTCCAGCTCCAGCCATGTATTGTTAGGTTATTGTAACTAGGTGATTATACTCAGAGTCCTGTGGATTTGGGTTCTCTTTTCATTTTGGAAGAATGACTTAGTAATTATGAGTGGATAGGGAGTGAAAAAGAATGAAAACATCTGCCCACAATAGTTTATTTCCTGAGATTTGGTCTATAATGTATGTTTCCCATTGTCTCAGTACCAGTCCTTGAAGGATACCTTTTAGAATTTTAAACAGTGCTTATATTTTTCTAGTAATACAGCAGATTTGAGTTTCTTTGATTTCCCCATTATTAAGGAAACATTGTGGTCCTTGTGTGAAAAGATACCTTTTTTCAGGTATTTTCAAATATTTTGATTAAATAGAATAAAATAAGGATCAGAAGTTACAGGCAGCTTTGTCTTAGATAATGAGAGATATCAATGCTATCTTTTTATTTTCTTTTCTTTTTGTTTGTTTTTTTGTTTTTGGGGTTTTGTTTGTTTGTTTGTTTGTTTGTTTTGAGGCAAGGTTTCTCTGTGTAGCCCTGGCTGTCCTGGAACTCATTCTGAAGACCAAGCTGGCCTTGAACTGAAAAATCCACCTGCCTCTGCCTCCCAAGTGCTGGGATTAAAGTCCTGCGCCACCACTGCCCTGCCATCAATGCTGTCTTAGTGAGATGGGTTTTTACCTTTTTTGTGGGTGTTGCAGGTAGTTTTTACCTTTCTTTAGCACTAATAGTGTTCATTAAAAAAGACATGGTGATCAGGACAGGGGAGAGAGTTCTGTTGGTAAAGAAGTTGCCAAACAAGCATCACGACCTGAGTTTGATCCCACATGACAAAAAGCCAGGCATGATGGCAGGTATGTGTAATAATCCCAGTGCTGACGAGATACAGGCAGGTAGATTCCTGGAGGCTCCGTGGACTGCGAGCCTAGCATATGGACAAATTTCAGATCAGTGAGAGACCTTGTCTAAAAGAAAATAGAGCAACATAGATAGGAATGACACCCAAGATCAGCCTTGTGGCCTCCACACACATCCCTC
>JADRCD010213605.1:6143-34006 GCA_019843815.1 Montemys delectorum
AGAGAGAGAGAGAGAGAGAGAGAGAGAGAGAGAGAGAGAGAGAGAGACAGAGACAGAGACAGAGAGACAGAGAGAGAGACAGAGAGAGACAGAGAGAGACAGAGAAACAGAGATAGAGAGAGAAACAGAGATAGAGAGAGAAACAGACAGAGACAGAGAGAGACAGAAACTGAGACAGAGAGACAGAGAAAACGCAATCAGGAAAGCTGTCTCAGCAGATCATAGGCCCTCAACTTGGACCCACTTTTGCACTTTTGACTTTGAGTCCTTTCTTTTCTCTGCTCCCAAACACCCCTTCTCTCAGGAACCCTTCTCCAAGCTGAGGCTAGTCCTTGGTATCTCTGTAGTCAAGAATTAAACTAAAAGTGTAAACTTAGCTGATGTTTTTCAGGACCCTGATTGGAATAAATATGCCATAGAAATACAAATCAATAATAACAAGGATGTTGTATGTCTGTACTTGGGAGTTTCACTAGTATATGTGTCAGGAATACACTCTACGTTAAATACAGAATATATATCTTACAAAATGTCGTTTCATTAGACATTTTTACACTCAGATATACATTTGCTATGACTACTTAAACATATACAAGTGAAACCTCTGCACAGAATTTGGAATTTCTGAATAGGCAGTGCCATGGACGTGAACAGAACAAAGAAGTGGAAGTATAGTGAGGAGTTCTGAGGAGTTGAAGTCATGGTCCAAGTAAAAGAGGGACTTGCCTTTACCAATGTGGAGAAGTAGAGGCCTTCCAGGTGGGTATATTGAAGGAAAAACAAACTTTGCATGGGTCTTTACACTCACTTCCATTGAAATTTCCTTGTGTCTTTTGTAATAAGAGTTACAGTTCAGCTTAAAATGGACAAACACATTACAGACAGAAAAAGTATGGTTTCCTACCAGGAGGTAGCTGGTTGTCTGGACCTTCAGACAAGGTGTGAAGGTTTCTCTTATTCTTCTGTATTGTGTATTCTGTATTCTATGTGAATTCTGTATTCTATGTGAAGGTTACCCTCATGTCTCTATGGATGGAGAATCTTTATAAGGAATTTTGGTGATAGAATCACTGCTTCAGCTGGAGTAAACACCAGCATATGGGATTTCTGTGCCATGCAGGATGTCTCAGAGCTCTGCCCCCTGGGATGCTTAAGTGACATCTGGATTCATGGAGGCCTAGTATATGTGAAAGATCCATATGAAGAAAACAAATATAGATACAGAAATCCTATGTGGTTAGTTTAAAAAAATGAATTATTACTCTGATGATGGACACAGGGTTGAGCATTTCTCCTTAAACATTCTGAGTGTTTCTTGTCAGAGATCCTGTTATGTGAATAAATGGAGTAACAGAAATTTGAAACAATTATAGTTAACAGCACATCCATAGTATGCATCCATTAAATATCTCTTAAATTAATCTTAGAGCCTGAGACACTAGAGATACCTCCTCCTCCAACCCATATGGCCATGAGTTTGAGGCTCTTTCCCACTTTCTCTTCTATTAGATTCAGTATATCTGGTTTTATGTTGAGGTTCTGGATCCACTTGGACTTGAGCTTTGTGCAAGGTGACAAATATGGATCTATTTTTACTCTTCTACATTTTCTGACTGACAGTTAGACCAACACTATTGTTGAAGATGCTTTTTTTTGTCCATTGTATATTTTTGGCTTCTTTGTCAAAGATCAAGTGTCCATAAGTGTGTGGGTTTATTTCTGGGTCTTCAATTCTATTTCATTGATCAACCTGCCTGTCTATGTACCAATACCATGCCATTTTTATGACTTTTGCTCTCTAGTAAAGCTTGAGGTCAGGGATGGTACTTCCCCCAGAAGTTATTTTATTGTTAAGAATTGTTTTTGCTATCCTGAGCCTTTTGTTTTTCCATATGAAATTAAGAATTTCTCTTTCCAAGTCTTAGAAGAATTGTGTTGGAATTTTGATGGGTATTGTGTTGAATCTATAGATTGCTTTTGGTAGGATGGCCATTTTTACTAGGTTAACACCTCCAATCCATGAGCATGGGTGATCTTTCCATTTTCTGAAGTCTTCTTCAATTTCTTTCTTGAAAAACTTGAAGTTTTGTCATGTAGATCTTTCACTTGTTTTATTAGAGTTACATCAAGATATTTTATATTATTTGTGGCTATTGTGAAGGGAATTGTTTCCCTATTTTCTTTCTCAGCCCATTTATCATTTGTATAAAGGAAGGCTACTGGTTTATTTGAATTAATTTTATATCCCTCCACTTTGCTGAAGTTCTTTATCAGCTGTAGGAGTTCTCTGGTAGAATTTTTGGGGTCACTTATGTATACTATCATATATCATCTGCAAATAGTGATGCTTTGACTTTTTTGCCAATTTGTGTCCCCGTCATCTCCTTTTGTAGTTTATTTGCTCTAGCTAGCACTTGAGTGCTATACTGAATAGATATGGGGAGAGTGGGCATCCTTCTCTTGTCCCTGATTTTAGTGGAATAGCTTCAAGTATCTCTCCATTTAAATTGATATTGGCTGTTTGTTTGCTGTATATTGCTTTTATTTTGTTTAGGTATAGGCTTTGAATTCCAAATTGGTAGCCTACAGATTGGGAAAAAAATTTCCTTAACCCCACATGCAATAGAGGGCTAATATCCAAAATAAATAAAAACTCAAGAAGCTAACCTCTAAAAAAACAAACAACCCAATTAAAAAAATGGGGTATAAAGCTAAACAGAGAATTCACAAAAGAGGAATCTCCAATGGCTCAGAAGCACTTAAAGAAATGTTCAAAGTCCTTAGTGATCAGGGAAATGCAAAACAAAATGACCCTGAGGTTCTATCTTATACCAATAAGAATGACTAAGAACAAAAACTCAGGTGACAGCATATGTTGGCCAGGATGTAGAGAAAGAGGAACACTTTTCCGTGGCTGGTGGGAATGCAAACTGGTACAACCACTCTGGGATTCAATCTGGAGGTTCTGCAGAAAATTGGAAATAGATCTACCTGAAGACCCAGCATATATCCAAAAGATGCCCCACCATGCCACAGGGGCACATGTTCCACTATGTTCATAGCGGCCTTAATTGTGATAGCCCGAAGTGGAAAACAACCCAGATGTCCCACAAGGGAAGAATGGATACAGAAAATGTGGTTCATTTACACAATGGAATACTACTCAACTATTAAGAATGAGAACATCCTGAGCTTTGCAGGCAAATGGATGGAACTAGAAAATATCATCCTGAGTGAGGTAAGTCAGACCCAAAAAGACATGCTTGGTATATTCTCACTAGTAAGTGGATATTAGCCAAAAAAGTACAGAATACCAAGAATACAATCCACAGAACTCAAGAAGGTTGACAAGCTGAAGGGCCCAAGTGAGGACGCTTCAATCCCACTTGGGAGGGAGAAGAAAACAATCACTGGAGGCAGAGGGAGGGAGGAACCTAGGTAGGAGAGGGAAGGGGGAAGGGAAGGGGAAAAGGGGAACATGGTCAGGTGTGGGTAGGAGGATGGGGGAGACAGGAGAGAGGCCTTGAGGGTCAGCAGATAGAATGGAAATATGCAATCTCAGGTGGGTAGGAGGTGGGGGGACCCTCTAGAATGTACCAGAGATCTGGGAGGTAAGAAAATCTCAGGACTCAAAAGGAGGGACCTTAGATGAAATGCCCAACAGTGTGGAGAGGGAACTTGTGGAATCCACTTCCAGTAGAAAGACAGGGCATCAAGTGGAGGAATGGGTTGCCATCCTGCAGTCAAAAA
Source organism: Montemys delectorum (assembly GCA_019843815.1). Lineage (NCBI taxonomy): Eukaryota > Metazoa > Chordata > Mammalia > Rodentia > Muridae > Montemys > Montemys delectorum. The sequence goes on from JADRCD010213605.1 coordinate 9,894, forward strand.
CTCTGACCTAGAATTGTTCCTGTCTAAAAGAACAGCATGGACAAAAATGGAGAAGAAACTGAGGGAAATGAGGTCCAGTGACCGGCCCAACTTGGGATCCATCTCAAGGGAAGGCTCCAAGGCCTGACACTATTACTGATGCTATGGTGTGCTTATAGATAGAAGCCTAGCATGGCTGTCCTCTGAGAGGCCCATCAAGCAGCTAAGACAGACACAGATACTTAACACCCAACCAATGGACTGAAGTCAGAGACCCCTGTAGTTGAATTAGGAAAAGGCTGGAAGAAGCCAAAAATGAGGTTGATGCTATAGGAAGACCAATTTTAGGTTATTCTACTTCATCTTGATTTTTCAGTCTAAGTCAAGGAATACCTTCTAATTTACCTTTCAGTATTAATGAACATGGTGCTTGACAGATTATATACCACATATAGTGTCTGTTGAATTAACTTAGCTTCACTCTTTTTGAACATTCCTTTCCAAAAGAACTGGAGGAGAAAAAAAGGAAAAGAGACTGAAGGAAAGGCGGTCCATGATGGGCCCAACTTGGGACTCATCTCATGGGGAGGCTCCAAGGCCTGACACTACTATGGTATGATGTGCTTACAGACAGGAGCCTACCAGGGCTGTCCTCTGAAAGGCCCTACCAGCAGCTGACTGAGACAGAGGCAGATATCTACACCCAACCATTGCAGTGAAGTTGGGGACCCCCATAGTAGAATTAAGGGAAGGATTGAAGAATCTGAAGAGGAGGCTGTCCCCATAGGATGACCAGCAGTCTCAACTATCCCAGACCCTAGGGAGCTCCCAGAGACTGAGCTATCAACCAGTCAGCACACAGGGGCTTGTCCAAGCCCCCCAACATACATATAGCAGAGGAGTGCCTGGTCTGGCCTCAGTGGGAGATAATGAGGCTAATTCTCCAGAGACTTGAGACCCTAGGGAAATGGGAGGCCAATTGAGTGGGAGCACCCTCTCTGAGGAAAGGGGGAGGAAGACTAGAATGAGGAACTGTGGGAGGGGGCACTGGGAGGCAGGGCAATGGCTGGAATGTAAAGAAATAAAATAATTAAAAAACAAAACTAAACCAAATTAAAGCAAAAAACCCAAGAAACACACACACACTCACACACACACACACACACACACACACACACACACCATAGGAAAACAAAATATATGAGCAAAAGACAAAAAAAAGATGCCCAGATGAAGCAATAAGAGACAAAAGGTCTACAAAAATATAAAAAATATATTGAGTTAGAGTTAATTTTGTGTTGTGCAATGGATACCCTCTTGCAAAGGGAAAAAAGTTTTCTACAATGAACTCTTACTATGCATATCATCCTCAGTTAAATATGTCAGTCTAGGAAAGACAATTATGGGAATTAAGAAAGTAGAAGCAATTTTGTTCAACTCTATTTGGGCCATTAGGTTAATAAACTATCAAAGCTGATGTTAAGCTCTGAAAATTGGCACTATCTTCCTTATAATTAGTAAAATATTTAATGTACCACTTAAAAATCACATTATGAGAATTCTGCTCACTGAGATATAAGAAATAAAAATAAAATTCAGATAGCAGAAAGCCAGAAACCTCTGTCTTGATAGTGCCTGATGTTGAAAGACATCACAGCTCTAGCATTTGTTTTCTTATCAGCAGAGTAGAATGATGACACAGAGGACTTCAAGAAACTGTCAATACACAGTCTTATGACTTAGTATTGTCTCTGCAGAGCACAAAAGAAACCTTGGGAAGTTGATTTTTCTTTTGTAACATGTGATTTCAATGTAAGATCAATTCATTATTTGCACGGATGAGAATTGAATGAGAAATGGATGAAGTTAAGGGCTCCTGATAAAATGGATTTATAAAAGAAGAATCTGCAGAGATGTAAAAATGAAGCAAAAACGGTAAAAACATGTGAAGCGTGAAAACAAATGTTCTACTTCTGTAAGGTGGAATCAGTTTGAATGGTGTTGCAGGGATGAGTCAAAGGAGATTCTAATAAATCTGGCTTAGCTGGCTAAACAGGGTGACATCCCCGAAAGAAATAAGACATGCTATTTTGATCAAAAAGAAGTTTAAACACAGAGACAGGAGAAATGTCTGAGAAATGTTCAGTCACTTTTCTGGTAGTAAAGTGCCTTTCTGACAACAGGCAGCATAGAGCACGGAAGGCAAGTTATATTGACTTGGCTTCACTCTTTGAGTTTGAAGGACTGATGGGGTTTGCATGTGTTTTGTCTAGAAAGGGATGATTAGAAAAGTGCATTTTAACTTTTATATGGAGCAGGTACTGAGGGATATTCACTGAATGAATAATGAACATTAATTTTGTGGAGTTTATTTTGAATAATGGATTTCTACCAAATCCTAGGACATTGAGTACAAAAACATTTGTTACTATTGAGTCTTTTTGTGATTAATTCTGCATATTTTAATTCTTGTAAATTGTCACAGATTAAGAATTATGGAGTTCTTAAAATCTAGCTCTTTACATCATCTTCTGTCATTAGCCAAGTTTTAATATTAAATGAGATCACTAAAACAATAATTGTCAGAATAAGCAATTCTTTCATACAACAAGCATGAGAATTTTATGAAGAATCTAAATTATATATAAAGGATTTTGCTGTTTCCTAGCTTAGTGACATAAATATTTAATCTTGATTGCTTTTTAATTGTTGCATTAATGTGTCTGATTCTATCCCTGCTGGCCATCAGGAAAGGCCAAATGACGTGACAAAGGTGCACACTCTACTTTTATGAAATTGTTTCGCTACTCCTATGATCAGTGATTTTATAATCCTGGTGGTTTTGGCCTTTAGTAAACTTCTATCTTCAGTTTAGTCAACTTAATTCCTAGAATTTTCATCATTGCCTTAAAAATATTTATTACATGCCATTAATAGTGTGCTTTGAGGGATGATGAATAGTTATAAGTAGCATTGGGCACTGCTTTGGCAAAATATTTCCTCTTTTTTGAACACATTTGAAAAACTTTCAAAGTAATAGATAAGCTGTGAGAAGGTTACTGATGTCACAGATCTGTCACCATGTCCTTAGCATTTGAAACCTTAAGGAAGGCACATGAATATTGAAAAATGGCACATCACTGAAGAGTTTGAACAGCTCTTACTACATTACTTGAGCAGCCCATAGATTCTCTGGTTCCTTCATCTGAAGGTGTTTAGCCCTTCTTTGTTTCACCTTTTTACGTTCCTCTAGATTTGATACACTTGACACTTAAAACGTTTCCCTCAGCCGTCAGGTTATGGATTTTTTTTTTTTTTTTTTGGTTTTTCGAGACAGGGTTTCTCTGTGTAGCCCTGGCTATCCTGGAACTCACTCTGTAGACCAGGCTGGCCTTGAACTCAGAAATCTGTCTGCTTCTGCCACCCAAGTGCTGGGATTAAAGGCATGTGCCACCACTGCCTGGCAGGTTATAGATTCTAATGGTTCCAGATCATTATCATATGCCATGGTGACCTCTTTTCCATGAAAAGCCTCTAGAAAATGGTGATGCTTTGGAAAGTACATGAAGCCCATTCTGGGACTGCAGAGGACTCCCCTCATTTGTGGCTTTGACTTAAAGACAGCTAATGACCTTGAGTAACTGTTTAGAACTACACAAGAGTTTAAGACCCTATTTCTATCAGACTGTCTATGTACTATACTATTGTGACAATTGATTCATTTCATGCTACTATGAGGAACAGTACTTTTTTGGCTAAGATCCACTTATAAGTGAGTACATACCATTTATCTTTTTTAAAACAATTATTTTATTTATTTACATTACAAATGTTGCTCCTTTCCCAGTTCCCCTTCCCCGAGTTCTTCATCTCATCCCCCACTTTGCTTCTGTGAGAGTGTTCTTCCACCTACCCATGTACCCCAACCCACCCACCAACCACTACCTCATACCCCCCTGTCAGCATTCCCCTTCCTTGGGACACCAAGCCTCTACATGATTATTAGTATTTCATTGTGTAAATAAATCACATTTTCTGTATCCATTCTTTGGTTGAAGGACATCTTGGTTGTGTCCAGCTTCTGGCTATTACAAAAAAGACTGCTATGAACATAGTGGAATGTGTATCCTGGTGGTATGGTGGGCATCTTTTGGGTCTTTTAAGTCATGAGTATGTGAAGGGAAAATATCAGTCACATATGGTAATCCTATTAGCTAAAAATAGATTAACAAAGAAGTAAAATTCAAATGTTGTTGACCTTTTTGCTTCCTTGAAGCTAGAAACATACATATTTCCTTTTGCCCTAGGCTCTATTATAGCTTGGAATGACTCCAGTCTTTAAATTGTAACATCTCATTAACTATGAAAGAAAAGGTTTGAATGCTTATTATAATAGTAGTTATCATGATACTGAAGTATGTGTTTCCATAAATATTGTGTTTGATGTACGTGAGCTTTAATCCTAATACCATAATTCTGAATTTTTTCGAGTATCAGCTCTTTTGGCATGATGAAGGTACCATATAAGTGGCTTTCCCCAGATGAATTCCCAGGCATCTCTACAACTCATCACAAGCCTGATAAAGTTGGATGACAGCTCATTAAAAGGATATCATGGTACACATTTTAACAGTAGTTTCTTAATTTGGAAATGTCACCAAAGGGAAAGAAAATGGTGGTGCAGTGAAGATTTAGCTCAACCTGACACATGGGACATTTGTGCACTTTACATCAAATACTCATTTGCGATCTCATTCGTTTCTTTGCATTAGAATTTTTTTTAGAGTAAACAGCAGTAAATACTTATAAAATCTTGCATGAGATTTTAAATACAATCTATTTTTTAAAAATTGAAATTAATTCCATCATTTCCCCATTTCCTTTAAGGTAACAAACTCAGGAATAATCAGGAAGAACCAAAACAAGAAAACTCGAATCCTTCATAATTTCTCATTACTTTCTGAGATAATTAAAATTGCCTCTGAGTATCTATTATATTTTTGGCCTTAATCCACTTTTTGTTTTTTAATGAAAGCATTTATTTTAATTAAGTAAACATATCAAATGTTTTCTAAGCACTCCCATTTTGTAGCATAGTAGTGAAAAAACACTCATATTAGTCTCATTTGATATTGGTTTTTGTATGAATCTGAAGTATAAATAGGACATAAAAATAGGATGGAAGAATGGCAGGTGGGCCCGTGTGTGAGCCTGTGTAAGGCAGGATCTAAAACATGATGCATATGACTGGATTCCAGAAAGCAAGGATGAGCAAAAGTGGAGTCAGATATAGGCGAGACAGACAACTTTCCAAGGAAACCTTAAGCATTCTATTCAAGTGGTAGAAAACAACACAAAGGTTAAACACCAGGGAAAGCTCACAAATACACTGCAGTTAGAAAGGTCATTGCCACTCTTTGGATAACTGATTCAGAAACAATAGGTTGAACACAAACAGGATGACTAAGCATCTTTCTTATCATTTTGAATACATGTCAGCTGAGCCTCTGATTGTTTTTGTTTTTTTTAATTCTTTTTTTTTTAAATTAGGTATTTTCTTTATTTACATGTAAATTTCTCCTTTCCCAGTTTCCCCTCTAAAAAACAAACAAACATACAAACAAACAAAAACAACAAGAACAAACGCCTGTTGCCTCCCCCATCCCCATGCCTGCCACCCCACCCTCTCCCACTTATTGGCCCTGGCATTCCCCTACACTGGGGCACAGAATCTTGACAGGGCCGAGGACCTCTCCTCCTATTGATGATCGACTTTGCAATCCTCTACTATACACATGCTGCCAAAACAGTCAGTCCCACCATGTATAGTCCTTGGTTGGCGGGTGGGTCCCTGGGAGCTCTGAGGGTACTAGTTAGTTCATATTGTTGTTCGTCCTAAGGGACTGCAAACCCTTCAGCTCCATAGAACCTTTCTCTAATTCCTTCATTGGGGACCGTGTACTCAGTTAAATGGATGGCTGTGAGCCTCTACATCTGTATTAGTTAGGTACTGTCAGAGCCTCTCAGGAGATAGCTATATTTAAGCTGGCTTGTCCTTCCTTCAGTCTCTGCTCCATAGTTAATCTCTGCAACTCCTTCCATGGGTATTTCGTTCCCCCTTTTAAGAAGGAATGAAATGTCCACCTTTTGGTCTTCCTTCTTCTTAAGTTTCTTGTGGTTTGTGGGTTGTTCTTCCTGTATTCTGAACTTCTGGGTTAATAACCACTTATCAGAGAGTGCATACCATGTGTGTTGTTTTGTGATTGTGTTACCTCGATCAAGATGATACTCTCCAGATCCATCCATTTCCCTAAGAATTTCATAAATTCATTGTTTTTAATAGCTGAGTAGTACTCCATTGTGTAGATGTACCACAGTTTCTATATCCATTCCTCTGTTGAGGGACATCTGGGTTGTTTCCAGTTTCTGGCTATTATAAATAAGGCTGCTATGAACATGGTGGAGCATGTGTCCTTATTACATGTTGAAGCATCTTCTGGGATGCCCAGGAGAGGTATAGCTGGGTCCTCTGATTGTTTAAAGAAGGAAGATGATAAGCCTTTGTAGACACATAGAATGTATACATTGGAAATTAAGTAAAGCCTGGAGAATTGGAATCCATTTCTCTTTGTTTTGCATATGCATAATATTGCTGTGGCTTATGGGTCTGACTGGGACCCTTGCATCCAAGCCAGCTCCTGCAATAACAGCAGATGCTCAAGTTCCCATGGACTTTTCCCTATTCTGTTATTGTTACTTGGAATTAGTACCCTGTTGCTTTTGAACCCCTAGGCTTGATTAACAATTGCCTTATACTTCTAGCCTTCTTCAACCCATGAAGTTCTTGTTTTTTTCCTCTCATGGTCATTTTTCTACTTTCATGATCCTTCCCCATACATGAATTTAAATCTAGGTTCTGCCTATGAGAGAAAACATGTTATTTATATTTCTGAATATGACTTATTTTAAAAAATGATCTCCAGGCCCTTGGTTTTCCTGCAAAGGTCAGAGTCTCATTTTTTTAAATAGCTGAAGAAAATTCTACTATGCATATGTACATTGTATTCTTTATAAATTAATTTGCTAATGGACATGTAAACTTGTCCCAATTTTTAGCTATAGTGAATAGTGCAGCAATAAATACGGCCTTGTAAATATGTCTGTAGTATGTTAAATAAGAGTTTTCAGTCATTGTAAGCAAGATGACATAGCTGGATCCTATGATACTGACAGTCATTGTTCTTGGAGGAACATCCTTGCTGATTTCCACAGTAGCTATAACATATTGCATTTGCCTCAGTATTGCATAAAGGTTCCTTTCCAGATATTCCTTTAAAAAATTCTCTTATACATTACGTCTGTGCCCTAGTTTTCTCTCTGCCCTTTCTTTCCTGTGTCCCTCTTCTCTTGCCCATAGATCCACTCCTCCATTTTCTACAAAAAAAAAAAAGCAGGCCTCCCAAAGATATCAACTGAACATGGCTTAACAAGTTGCAATAAGACTAGTCACAAACTCTCATATCAAGGCTGGAGCTGGCAACCGGCAACCCAGTAGGAGATAAAAGGAGCAGGCAAACCATGAGCGATACCATTCACTTCTGCTGTTAGGAGTCTCAGAAGAACCTCAAGGTACACAACTATGATGTATACGCAGAGAACCTAACTCAGACCAATACAGGGTCCATGTTTGTCACTTCAGTCTCTGTGAGCCCCTATGAGCCCAACTTAGTTGATTTTGTGGGTCATGTCCTCCAGGTGTCTTCAATCCTTCTGGGTTGTACAATCCTCCTGCACCCTCTTTTTTGTGGTTCCCCTGCGTCAACCTAATGTTTGGCTGTGGGTTTCTGGATCTGTTCCCATCACTTCCTGGATGATGTCTCTCTTATGATAATTAGGCTAAGCAACAGTCCTTGAAGTGTGGCCGAATATCATTGACTTTTTTTCTTTGCCAGTCATGTTTGGTTCTATCCTGCATCTCAGGGCTGTCCTTCCTCTCGTTCAAGGCCATTCAGACAGTGTCAGGTATGGGCTCCCTCTTGTGGCCTGGCCTCAAGTTGGGATTCTAGCTAGTATTTGACTGCTTCTTTTCTTGGTCACCATCTGACTGGCAGAAGATTGAACCTGAAGGCAATTTTCATTTGTGTTTATCTGATGGCTAAGGATACAGAACACTGTCAGACATTAATGTGACATTTGTGCTAGTTTGGGAGGTGTCTGATCTGTTTAACTCATTAGCTCATTATGATTTTGGAGGAATGTTTATTATTTGCACTTCTTCATATATTTTGCTTATCAATCCCTGTGTGTTGTGTAGTTTGTAATATTTTTGCTGTCTCAACACTGGCAATTCAGTTTGCTGTGGTGAAGCTTTTTAACTTCATATGATAATGTTTGTTAATATCTAGGAATACTTCCTATACCAGTGAAGACTCTTTCAGAACAGTTTATGCCTCTATATTGATATGTTTTTCTCTATTTTCCTCTACCAGTTTCAACATTTCAGATTTTTATTTTTTATCCATTTTGAGTTTATTATTTTCATCATCAGTGGATTTATTTTCATTTTTCTATGTGGATAGCCTAATGTAACAGCCAGTTTCTGCTGTACTTCATTAACCAGCTCCTCCTCTAACATCTTTGACTTACCTTCTGTGGATTTCATAAGAGCAAAGTTTTCCACTTTTTGTGTGGCTACAATTTTAGAACAGTGCATGGTATAAAAGAATAATAGTGAGCATTTAAAAAACAGTTGATGGAGCTTGGCAGGGCAGGTAGGTCCCAAGTCAGCTGGGCTCTGTGGGTGTCCCAGATGGTGTGGGTATTTGGGCAGAGTCTTACCTGTGTCCTTGGAGGAGTGGGGTTACCAATCCATAGCCAAAATTTCTGACCCAGAATTATTCCTGTCTAAAAGAACTACAGGGACAAAAATGGAGAAGAGACTGAAGGAAATGTAGTCCAACAACTGGCCCAATTTGGGATCCATCTCATGGAAGGGGCACCAAAGCCTGACACTATCACTAATGTTATGACATGCTTATAGGCAGGAGCCTAGCATGACTGTCCTATGAGAGGCCCTACAGGCAGCTGACTGAGACATATGCAGATACTTACACTCAACCATTGAATTGAAGTCAGGGACTTCTATGGCTAGGGGAAGGATTGAAGAAGCAGAAGAGGAGGGTGATCCCAAAGGAAGACCAGCAGTCCCAACTAACTGGTACCCCAGGGAGCTCCCAGAGACTGAGACACCAATCAGGCAGCATACAAGGGCTGGTCCAAGGTCCTCAGCACATGGACAACAGAGGACTGCCTGGTCTGGCCTCAGTGGGAGAAGATGAGCCTAATCCTAGAGAGACTTGAGGTCCCAGGGAAGTGGGAGGTCTGGTGAGAGTAGCACCCTCTCAGAGGCAAGTGGGGAGGAGGAATAGGATGAGGAACTGTGGGAGGGAAGACTGGGAGGGGGCAACAACTAGAATGTAAATAAATAAAATTATTAAAGAAAAAGTTTAACTCCACTAAGTTCAGAAGAATTTCTGTTTTCTTTATCTCAAGGCCTATTTCAAATAAGGCCTATGATTTTAAAATTCATATTCTCTCATAATAATGTACAAAGAACACTTACAATCTTCTATAGAATTATGTCCACCATATCTTCTTGATATGTCCTTGAAAATCCTTAAATGTCAGATTGCAAGGAAAACTGGGTAGATAGAGTACCACTGCTGAGTTATCAGCTATAATACCATTAAATGCATTATTTTAATTTTTGGCCACATTTATGTTTATTGAACAGAAGGGTATATACTTATTAATCCTTTAATCTATATTACTACATGCAAAGGAAAGAAAACATAGTAATATGAACTTGTTGATTTTGCTTCAGCTTGATGACAGTAACATGTATTAAATTCTTAATAAACCATTGTTCATTATATAAACTATTATAATAATTTTTAATGAACCATTAAGAAACAAATCAAGGACCTCTGCTCTAAGATTGCTTGCACTTTACTTGATGGTCTCTTCTTGACCCAGAGTTCCACTTCATTTATCAAATGAATACATATCCTGAATTCCCAAAGCTTTCTTTTGACTATTACTTGTCTGAACAATTTATTCTTATCATTTATATCCTATATTGTCTGTGAAAACAATAAGCTAAATAGTTTTGAGAAAGGTATGAAACATTTGAAACTGAGACCTGGATTCATGGTGATGCACACTTTACTTCTTGCCATAGAGTATCTCCCCTGGGAACATTTAGCAGAGTGTGTAACACAGAGCATGGTGTAAAGGATGTGGGGATCATACATCACAATATCAACCCTGATCCGTGTTATATGTGTGGCCTGAATGTCTCCAGACCTTCATTTAATCAACAGTGTAGATTTGAATTGTAAATAGTTACACAGTGTGCTTTGTGAGTTATTTGAGAAAACCTAGGGAAACAATCAGGAAATGTCAGTTACTTTGAGCAATAATTTTATTTCTTCATCATTACTATTTACAGTTCCCTGTTTAGACTATAAAACTCATGCAAAAAAAAAAAAACTCATGCAAAGCATAGCATAGCATATTTTAAACAGAAAACACCTTAATATTAATTAAACCTTGCTAAATAAATTAAAAACATGACAACTCCTACATTGAATGGATAATCTCCAATCATGCTTGAAAATCTCACCAGGATTTTCAAAAGTTGAGAGTACCCTATGTTCATTTTGCAAAGAGCAAACTAAGAATAGCCTTTTTGATTTGCTTTGTTTTCACACTGTAAATGATGGGGTTGAGCACAGGGGGTAAAAGAAGGTAAACATTGGCCATCATTGCATGGACTACTTTGGGCGCTGTCTGACCATAGCGGTGTACCAGAGACAGGCTAAACATCGGGATGTAGAAAACAGCAACTGCTCCAATGTGGGACACACAAGTGCTGAAGGCCTTGTGCCGTTCTTCAGAGGAGGCAATATTGAGGACAGAGCGAATGATCACTATGTAAGATAAGACAATGCATGGAGTATCTATCCCTGTGGTCAGAATGAGATCAACTAGTCCACAGATGCTATTGGCCCGAGTGTCTGAACATGCTAACTTAATCACGTCTGGATGATAACAGTAGGAATGGGAGAGGGTATTCCTTTTACAGAAAGAGACAGGTTTAAGAAGCAAAAGTAGCGGAACTATTAGTAGTAGAGTGCGCAATATCACTAGGAAACCCATCTGAATGATTCTAGAATTAGTAAGAATCGTGGTATATCTAAGAGGGTTGCAGATCGCTACATAACGATCAAAAGCCATAGCCACTAGCACCCCAGATTCTATAAATGTGAATCCATGGAGAAAAAACATCTGAACAATGCAAAAATCTAGACTTATTTCATTTGAATTAAACCACAGGATTCTTAAGGTGGTTGACATTGTAGAAATAGTCAAACCCAGGTCAGTGGCAGAGAGCATGGAGAGGAAATAGTACATAGGTTCATGCAGACTATGCTGGGTCACAATGATAAAGAGGATCATGCTGTTCCCAGAGAGGGCGGTGGCATAAAGACAACAGAAAGGGATGGAGATCCAGCCATGAACAGACTCTAAACCAGGAATGCCAGTCAACAAGAAAGTTGGTAATTTTGATGTGAAGTTGCTTAGGAATTCTGTGTGGTCCTGCATTTGTAGTGTTTGCCTTTACAGTGCTCACATCCTAAGAAGTAACAAATTGTACTGTTATAAAAAGTATCTAGACAATTTTCTAATTAGAAAAAATATTCTAGGAAATAAATTCTGTTGCCTAGAAAACTATCATTTATTTATTACTCTAGCAATTATAATTAGAGACATTTAGAATAGACAAAATATTTACTATTAAACCAAGTAAATATATTCACATAAATGCACATTTATATATTTATTTTTTTATTCAAAGATTTTTTTTTTTTTAGTTTTTCAAGATAGGGTTCTCTTTCTAGCCTTGGCTGTCCTGGAACTCACTCTGTAGACCAGGCTGGCCTTGACCTCAGAAATCTCCTGCCTCTGCCTCCCAAGTGCTGGGATTAAAGGCATGCACCACCAATGCCCAGCTTATTCATAGATTTTTAAGTTTTACCAGATTATGCGAATAGTCATTTCTAGGAATGCAAAAAAAGAGAGAATGTTTCAATGTGGGAAAATCACTAGAACACAGGAAAACAAGCACAAATTTAGTTTTAATATGTCTGGTTTAAAGTGAGCAAGAGAAGCCTACTTAAAGATGGCCATGTGTTTGGAATGGACCTTCAGGTAGGGGAGTCTCTAGACATAGATTTCTAGGAATACTCTTTTTAATATCACAGAATGGGTGAACAGCCAAGGAGAGTGGGCAATTAAAAGAAAATAATAAAGACAGAGTATTGCGGAAGTTTAGAAGAATATGTGAAAACCACGAGAGAGGAGATACCCTGGAATCCTCCTGTGCATATGTTGATAACAGTGCTGAACTGCTTGAGCAGCCAACTTTAGTAAGCATTGAAACATTCAAAGGGAGCTCAGAGTGGTTGATCCTGGGAAAGGCAGGTGCCCTTGCTGACACTGAAACTGAAGATCAGTGGGGGCGGATTAGGGAATGAGGGAGAAATTGTGGTGGTGCTATAGTTTGTTTCATTTTGAGAAACTTAGCAGTTAAGGCCAGGACAGAGATAGAGTGTGACTGATGTAGGCTGTAGGAGTGTAGGGGTGTTTTGAAATGGGCAGTATTTAGATAAATATACAAATTTATAAACTGTGATTACAGATACAGTAGTAGTCATTAGTTTTGGATAATGAATGAGAGAATTAAGTTGATATAGAAATGTTTGAAAGCATCAGGTGACTGAGCTCAGCACAGGAGAGTAATTAGACCTCAGAAAGATGAGGTGAAACATTTTTATTGACACTTGGTTAAAAATTAAATAGCAGGAATACTCCTTAGCCTGTTAAGGTTTTCAGTCAAACTTAGCAGGAATTTCCTTTATGCTAATAAACATCTTCTAATGTATTTTTAATTAACCGTTTTTATGCTAGTTTCATGTTTTGTCAAATCTTAAATTTCATGAGTTTCAATTCTTTCTGAGAGGAATTATTGCAATACAAAGCTACAAACTGCTATTATATGGATGCCAAGATAGGGTGTAATAAATGATTACCTGAGTTTTCTATAAACCAATTCAAATAGTTACGTGTAGGTAATAAACATATACAAAGACAACACAGTGAGCATTGTTATCTATCTTACCAGGGCCTTGTGGAAACAGGAACTTTATATGTCTTTGCTAGCAGAGACAGAACAGATTATCATGCTGGGACCTATGGACTTTTTAGTTAGTTTGAACTGAGCTGTGTGATTATATGCAAGATGTGAATTTCTCTGGGGAAATTGGCAAAGAACCAGCAACATATTTAAAAATGTAAGGTATCACCATTAAATCCCAAAAGGTTTTAAGATAATAACTCAAATAAACAGCAGTCCCCCAGAGTCCTGAATGATAAACAAAGGAAACTGAAGTATTCATACACAGTTTGCTCTCCATAGTGATGTGCTGTTTCTTCTGCATTCTGTCAGACTCACTGTGAGTTCTTATGGGTATTGTTGGGTCTATGAAAAAAAATATGTTTCTCTGTAGTTATCCATCATCACCTCTGGTTGACAATACTTCCATACTTCTGTGGTGATCTCTGAGTCTCGTGGGAAAGGATGCTATCGAGATGTCCCATTTATGACTTATACTCTGTAATTTATTATTCTTTGAATGTTGACAAATTTTGAGTTTCTTTTAATTTCAGTCTACTACAAGAGTTGATGAATACCCTAACCTATAAGTATGGTGATAATAATTAGCAGTCATTTTAATACTATGCCCACTAGCAGAATAATTTTGGGTTCTCCCCTAGGACCTATAGCATATCTAGCCACAGGTTCTTGGCCCAAGTAATGCTGTCAGGCATGAGTTCTATCTAGTGGAGAGTACCTTACATATGATCAGAAAGCAGTCACTTACCCCCATAACATTGAACCACTATTGCACTAGTGGGCATAGCTTGTCAAGGTATCATTGTTGTTGCTTATAAAATACACAGAAGAGTAGACTGTGCCCAGCATTTTCTAGTTCAATGGAATCTAGCCAGGAGGAATATGGTTTTAAGATCAGCACTCATTGATTTCTCTGTTTCATGACTCAGATATGTGGTGTCTTCAGCAATAGAGTGTGACAGATGATAAGTGTAAGAGCTGTGGAGCACAATGTAATACTCTAATACATGTATACAAGGTGTGAGATCAAGGCCTCATGTACACTTCACACACCTCAGACATTTCTCACTTTGTGTAAAGTCTCTATTTATTTTGATGTTTTGTGTTTTTGATTAAAGAGTAAGAATAAAATAGAAGAGTCACTGACTTGGAGAGCAAATTGTGACCATCAATTCATTCATATGTTTATGCTTTTAAACTGTATATACACTTATGAACAAAAGCACCCAGTTCACAAAGATATACAAATTATAAAGCATATATATATCAAATAAAAACAATTGTGGAATTACATCCTTGAAGGACAGTTTTTCTCTTAGAAAATTAAAGTCATAATAGACCCTAATCCAACAGTGTCCTACTGTCCAGTCCCTAGGCCTTCACTTACTGTTAGCCATATGATTAAGAAAAACTGTTGTATAAAAATTTCCTCAGTCCTAGGCAAATTGGTTGCTACAATGCCTTGTTGACAAATCTCATCTTATCTTGGGATGGAGATAGGACCTGACTGACTCATTCATTTTATCTGTTATCCTAAGGGAATAATGAGAAAGAAATAATGGACACTCTAGCTCTTTGTGGTCACAAGTGGATATGATAAGAAAATAATCTTTAGTAGAGTGGGCTAGCTATCAATAGACCATTAGAAAATATATTTAAAAATGTATGTTAACACTCCAGGAATCTGTGTGCTCATTACTGTTCAATCACAGTGTCAAATTTATAAAGAAAAAAATCTTTAAGAGAGGGAGGGTTTACTTGGTTCTTACTCAGAAGGTCCCATTGCTGAGGACCTTGAGTGAGGCTGAAATATGACTGGAGCACTTGGTGGAGAATAGCATCTTACCAACTGGTGAACAGGAAGTAGAAAGGGAAAAGACAGAAAGGGACTAAGGAAGCACACTAGCAGCAAGGGCAGGATCCCAGTGACTGACTTAGCCAGCCATGTTTTACATGTAAAGTATTACTACTAACTGGAGAACAGGCCTTGGACACATGAGCCTGTGAGAAACATCTCATTTTCAAATTAAACCTGGAAGGGCGATCTTTAACTGACTGAGCTGGGACTATAGGTTTTTAGTTTGATATCCACAGAAAACTATTAGTACAGAGACTATCCTTATTGTTTATTGCATACAAATTTGCTTGCTGAATCCTATGGGCCAACTGAATGGTAGTTTGTTTCATTACAATATATAAAATTAGTATACTGTGTTACCTTAACATTAGTAGGAATGATAGAAGAAATGAGTAATTCTTCAAAATGGAACAGCCAGATTTAAATTATCAGTCTTCCTAATGATTAACACATTTCCAATGGCTGGTGTGTGTGTGTGTGTGTGTGCGCGCATGTGTGTGTACATGTGTCTGTGTAGTATTCAGGGCAGGACTATTTGTATTCCTACTTTTACATAAATCATTTTGTTTAATTTTGAAATCACAGTTGAATATAGATATAGTGTTATCTATTGTAGGTATGCATACTGAATTGAGACCCTCTTCCTTAACCTAGAGTATCAATTGAAATTATGTGGTATGCTTACTATCTAACACACAGATGTAAACATTGCTGTGAAATGCAGAAGCAAAACAAATTTCCACTGTTTTTCTTTCTTATATAGACTAATAATTTCCAGCTTTTATATATTGATTCAAAGTAACATTTAGCAGTGTAGTTTTAGATTTCTTTCTCTTCAATTAAAATAAATGCATTAATATATTCCTTGGAAAGTCTAGAATGTGAATTCTCATACACATTGTTCTAAGAAAAATTTTATGTCTAGTAAAACCATAAGAAAATAAACGTATTAAAGTACATCAATCAAACTGATACTCTTTCATGCCAAAGACTTCTGAGGCTTGGTCTGAAAGAGCATGACGAGCACTTACTAGGCAATCTTGCAGAAATATCTTTGGATGAAATTTGTATAGCTTGGTCTTCTTGTGTAATTCCTAACAGAAGAAGTAATGGCTGTTTCTGATGCTTTTGCCTACTTATGCGACCCTTTCCTTCTACTGAGTTGCCTTGTCTAGACTTACTGTGAGGGGAGGTACCTAGTCTTATTGCATCTTGATGTGGCATGTTTGATTGATATCCCTGGGAGGTCTACCAGTTTTTGGAGGGAGACTGAGAAGAATGGATGAGGAGGAAAAATGGAGGTGGGGGGAGTGACTGAGAGGAGGTGAAGGAAGGGAAATTGTAGTAACATATGAGAGAATAAAAAAATGTAAAAAAGATGGTGTAAGGAGGGCTGCAAGTGCTGATGACACAGCCAGGGAACTTATTAGTATCACAGCTTCTGGCTTGCACACTCCTCAGAGTAGGTAGCCCAAAACAGGACAGTTAGGAGCATCAGATAGACAGATGACAGAGAGCTCAAAACCACGTCAGTGTCCTCTTTTGTAAGGTACATGCAGGTAAAGCATTTTGTATCTGAGTGTCTGGAATTTCTGACTACACAGCTCTATGGTAAAACTTTCAGGCCCCTGACTCTGTCTTTGGGGTCCCTGGGAATCCTGGTGCCAGTCCATTACTGGTTTTGCCAAGCATGATTCTAATAGAGAACAGATGATTATCATTCCTTGTTCTCTTCACAGGACTCCAAAGGACCTTTGGCCCTATCTAGCTCCCAACAATGGTTCAGCGATGGAAAGAACCATGTGATTGAGACTGAGCAGAATGATGGGAATCACTCTGAGAGTACAGAAGCTAAAGCAATGGGAGGAGAAAGTTCTGAGCATAGCATGTTGGTAAAGATGCAAGAATCTGTACTAAATACTAGGTAGAGTTTCTCCAGCTACAGCACTACCTGTGTAACACCTACATTTTTTTTTAAGATTTATTTTATTTTATGTACATGAGTACACTGTAGCTCATCTTCAGACTGTAATTGCCTTCAGACACACTAGAAGAGGGCATAGGATCTCATTACAGATAGTTATGAGCCACCATGTGGTTGCTAGGAATTGAACTCAGGACCTCTGGAAGAGCAGTCAGTGCTCTTAACCACTGAACCGTCTCTCCAGCCCCATAACACCTATTGTTATATTGTCATTATCAAATATAACCACAGAAGAGGCCATGAGAACCTGGTTATGGTCTAATGTGTTACATATCAATGTGAGCACAGTCACTTGTTCACAGTAGGTGTAAGAGACAGTCTGGCTTAGGCAGATGGGCATCCAAGTGAACATGAAGATAAGGGCATCACATGGTATACTTTGTAACTGTTGAAGCTGCTCCTAGCTAGACTGGCCATAGTTGGAACAAAATGGCATACTAAGGAATATGTCTACTGAGCATCTCTAGCTACCAAAGAGGACAGTGAAGATGAAACAGCCTGGAATGAGTGATGCAGTTATAGAAATTGATTTTGCAAACTGAGAACCAATTAAATGGCCAATCATAGGTTAGGTGGAAAATCACCATGGAAGCTAGAGAGCCTAGAAAGAATTGAAGCATTCATAGAAGTACTTAGAACATGCCACATTGATGAATAATAACAATAGAAAACTTGTGAAAGGGGAGAGATGGGGAAAGGAGGGTGGTCATGGAGAGAGGGAGGTGTGTGTGTGGAAAGTCATCTTAAGTAACTATGTAAGAAAATGTCATGTGGAAACTTACTCCTGTGTAAACTATTAAAAATGATAACTAGATCCAGAGTTGGGACACTTTCTACCCTGGAAAGACACAGAGGCAGATGTATGTGATGCCTGGTGAGGTTGGTTATTCACAGGCGAGCCATCAGAAGATGACTGTGACACTAGAGTCTAAGGTGGAGACTTTCCTTTGCACAGCCTAACCAAGTAATAAGCACATTATTTTTGACAGAGATCACAAACAGTTACAGAATTGTGACTGTTTTCTAAATTGATCATAATGAAGTTTGGCCATACTTAGTTTACTCTAATAGAAATATTCATAAGCCTCAAGTCCAGATCTATAAATAAAGAACAATCCATTCAAATGTGGCACTTGTAGGTGGAAATTTGTTAGGGTAATGCTGCATTAACCATTGTTAAATTTTGCAATATAAAATTCAATTATATCCAGAGTAAGAAATAAGTTTTTCACTATGCCTTTGAATAGATTTGAATATACCTCCCATATATATTTAAATGGAAAGGTAGTAGTAAAATCAATAAGCTGGAATGGAGATGAGGTAATGATAAGAAAGAGAGAGGAGAGAGAGCAGAGGGGGGAGAGAGAGAAAGAAAGAGAACATAGGAGATAGAGAAAGACAGATAAAGAGAGAGACAGAGAGACAGGATGCTCTCAGAACCCTTGATCTGGGGTCAGTTGTATTTCAGGTTCTTTCTTCCCTTTCTTGGAACCCAAGGTTTCAGAAAAATTCCATCAGTATGTCTCTCTGGCCTCACTTGGGATTTCTTGGTGGAAACAGTGAATGATCTCTCCATATCCTGCAAGCTAAACCCAAGCTCCTTAGAAGATAGTCAGTGTACTAGGTCCTGCTGGGTCGTTATTTGGAATCATTTTTTTTTCTATTTCTTTTAGACCTCTCATTATTCATGTCTTTGGGAATGCCCAATACTCTATTTTATACCTCTTTCCCATTTGTATATATCTGATAAAATACCTTTTATAAGACCTAGAATAGGCACCATTTCTTTTTAAAAAATAACATTTTTGGTCTCAGTTATACATTTCACTTATTTTTACTGGAGTCACTGCATGAGTGGGACCATGGTTTATATTGTTTTTCACATCTACTTCTCCTGACTAGTGGACAAAATCCAAGCTCAGTGCATCACTCTACATTCTTTATGTCTACGGATTCTGAGTACATTCTCACTGAGCAGTATAATATTCTTGCTTTTGAGTAGTCACCCTGATGTTTCAGGCCACTTCTGAATAAATCTGTGTATTCTAGTCTTCCATATAATGAGAAAAATGGTATATTAAAATCCCACATTTTGTATGTAATTGTTTTATTCTAGCCATATTTTCATCATCATAACAAGTTACCTGAGATACAATTACAGAAGAAGAAAGTCCCACTTTGACAAGTGGATACAGAGATCAGGGCCTGCTCAACTGGCTCTGTTGTTTTGAGCCAACTCATCATGACAGGAGTGTCTGCTGGAGGCCTGGACACCTCATGCCAGCTGGGAGGAAAGAGACATAGTGAGCTGGGATCCACAAGGCCTCCTCAAACATCACACCTCAGTGACATAATATTCTTCTTTGGGTCCCATCAATTTCCATTGCCTTCTTGTACTGCCAAAGCCTTATACTAAGTATTCCTCATTAGTATACACAGTTTCTCATGTCCTTATCCACATCAAAATTGCACATATATCGAAGAGCTCTTTTAAAATGATTAATTTTTGTAATTTATTATTAGTAAAATGTTTTTGTATACCTATTTTGTATACCTATGAGCCCAGGTTCATGTAATCCTTACCATTTTTCTTTCTTTTGTATTTTTTTTATTGGATATTTCTTTATTTAGATTTCAAATGTTATCCACTTTTCTGGTTTCCCTTCCCCCAGGAAACCCCTATATGCTACCTTGCTTCTATAAGGGTGTTTCCCCCAACCACTCAATCACTGCTGCCTCTCCGCCCAGGCAGTCCTCTACATCCCATTTCCCAGTTTCCCCTCTGGAACCCCCCTATTCCATCCTCCCTCCCCTTGCTTTTATGAGGGTGCTCCCCCACCCACTTACCCACTCACCTACTCCTGCCTTCCCACCCTGGCATTCCCCTACATTGGCAAATATGATGTGCACGACTTGGGGCACGTGGTGGGAGAGGAAAGTGAAAAGGGCTGGGATACATAAGGTTAAGATAACACAGACATGGGAAGCACATGTACCAAACGCTTTGAGTCGAGCTTCACCTGAGGGCAACCTCAACACTGCTCTCAGAATCATCACATAAGATACAGTGATGACAATTATGTCAAAGCCAATCGCAGAGAAAGCCACAAAGAGTCCATATCCACGATTGACTCTGGTATCAGCACATACCAACTTGAGCACAGCCATGTGCTCACAGTAGGACTGGGGAATGACCTTGTTGGGGCAGAAAGGCATCCTGAATATCATGAAACAGAATGGGCTCACCCATAGCAGCCCTCTCATCATCACAGCTGCCCCTAGTTTGATGACTGCAGATGTGGTCAGGATGCTGGAATGTCAGAGTGGAAAGCAGATAGCCACATAGCGGTCCAAGGCCATGGCCATGAACACCCCAGGCTCCACAGAAGAAAAGGCATGTATGAAGAACACCTGGATGAGGCAGGCACTGTATTCAATCTTGTGATCGATCATGAAACCAGAGTATGGCCAACATTTTAGGTTGTGTGGAGGAGGACAGGACCAGGTCAGTGGTAGCCAGCATGGCCAGGAAGAGGTACATGGGCTCATGCAGGGTATGGTCAATTCAGATTATGTGAAGGATGGTGATATTTCCAGTCAGTGCCACAATACACATTACACAAAAAGGAAAAGCAACCCAGAAATTGGTAAGTCTCCAGTCCTGGGATTCTAAGCAAGCTGAAAACTGTAGCGTGGGAAGAGCTGTTTCTTAAAGCCAACATGAGAGAACGCATCATATTTTCTGTGTGGAGTAGTTAATCTGCTCTCTGAGGATTATAACAGCCAAGACATGGATGATTACTTGACTTGTGTAATATTACAATTTTATTCAATAGTAAATTATAATAAAATCATCCTTTATAATAAATAATATTTTGTCACATAAAATGATGCTACTTAATTTTTTTTTTGGTACATGTAACACTTAAAACATAGGACATGTCAGAATCAGGGACAATTATTTCCTAAAGAAAAAATGTTTTCCTGGAAGTAGAATCTCCTAAGTGAAAACAAGCATGACAAATTAGTTATAATCAACTTTTTCATTCTCTCTTTGACAAATTACTTGGTCTTCCTTTATTTCTGTATTGATTCATTTGGGCAATGTAGCTTATGGTAGGAAAGAAGCACAAAATAGGGGGTCATAGTAATTTATTCTCATATTACCTTTGGTTATTTAGCACAGTTTTCCTCTCAATTCTAGCCTAAGGAAAAGAGGAACCATCTGTGTATTTACAGTTATACATAGTATATTTAATGAAAACCTTAAAACATCAATATCTTATGCTTTGTGAGTAATCCATTCTTTTTACTTAGTTTTTTTCTGGTAGTTGAAATGATGATTTATTTACTTCATAATTTCTTCTGTTTATCAGTTAGCCTTCTAATATAAAAAATAACTGCCCTACTCCTTTTTATTGTATTTTTACTATTTTTATTTTTTACAGTCCAGTTGTTACCCATCTCCTAGTCTGCCTTCCCACAGTGCCACATCCAATTCCTCCTCTCTTCTGTCTCTAAGAGGATGTCTCCACTCACCAGGACTCCCGACTCCCTAGGGCCTCAAGTCTCTCCAGAGTTAGGAACATCTCTCACTGAGGCCAGAACAGGCAGCCTCTGCTGTATACGTGCTGGGGCCTTGGACCAGCCTGTGTTGCCTGCTACCTGGTTGGTCGCTCAGTTTTTGGGAGTTCCCTGGGGTCCAGGTTATTTGAGACTGCTGGTCTTCCTCTGGGGTTGCCCTCCTCCTCAGCTTTTTGAAGCCTTTCCCTAATTCAACCACAGAGGTCCCTGACTTCAGTCCACTGGTTGGTTGTTAAGTATTTGCATCTGTCTCAGTCAGCTGCTCTTTAGGCCTTTTGAAGGACAGTCATACTAGGCTCCTGTCTGTAAGCACACCATGACATCAGTAATAGTGTCAGGCCTTGGAGCCTCCCCTTGAGATGGATCCCAAGTTGGACCTGTTACTGAACCACCTTTCCTCAGGCTCTTCTCCATTTTTGTCCCTGCAGTTCTTTCAGACAGGAACAATTCTGGGTCATAGTTTTTGACTGTGGGATGGCAACTCCACCTTTCCACTTGATGCTCTGCCTTTTTACTAGTGGTGAACTCTACAATTCTTGCTCTCCACTGTTGGGCATTTCATCTAAGGTCCTCCCTTTGAGTCCTGAGATGCTCTCACCCCCCCCCCCCCCAGTTCTCTGGTACATTCTAGAGGGTTCTCCCATCTCCCACCCTCCAGGGTTGCATATTTCCATTCATACTGCTGGCCCTCAGGGCTTCTCTCCTGTCCTCTCCACAATACCTAATCACATTCTCCCTCTCCCCTATATCCTCTCCCACTCAAGTCCCTCCCTCTCTCTGCCTCCAATGATTGCATTCTGTTTAATCAGTTACTTTCTCTGCCTTTGTGCAAAAGTAGACACAGACAACATGTTAGTATCTGTCTACAGTTATATTCTGGAACATATTTGCTTATACAAACTTTAACTTGGCTTTGATTTGCCAACTAGTTTATTCAGGGATGTCCTGGATCATAAATTTCACTTTGAACCTGACACTCTGCCTAGCATATCTCTTCTTGATATAGAGAAAGTTGAGTAAATGTATGGTGAGCAAAATATCAAGTAAAGGCCTTTATTCAGATGCAACAAATCCATTAACTGATTAACAATATTACCAACTAGAAACTTTTCTCTTAGAATCCCCTAATCCATACTTTAGTTATGCTCATTGGGGTTAAGGCCATTTCTCATGCTAGAAATTACAGAGGAATTTACTGAATGCCAGCTTTTATATGTTTCTGCTTAAAGCTGCTTGTTTCTTGATGTCTGAGCTCTTCAAGAAATGCAACTTGTCACACACACACACACACACACACACACACACACACACACACACAGTCCTTTAGTACATAGGTGACATGTGACTTAGTTCTTACCCAGCATCTATTCTCTTAGTCTTTGATGCCCTGTGCTTGTGTTGGAGAGCCTCATTTTTCACCTCATTTACAACAGAAACCTTCAGGTGAAAACAGTATCCTTATTGTCTCTTTAAAAAATTGTTAGCAGTCTAACAAATGTTTCATTTTATAGGCCTCAAGAATCCTAAAAAGAATTCTTCAAGATGAGACAGATCTCATTTTTCTTAGTCTCCCTCATTTATAATGGCTGAGAGCAGTGGGACTCAGATTTTAGAAGTCTTTTCTATATCACAAAGCTTACCAACCTTCTTAGCTAGTCATCATGAGATTGCCCAAATATTCCTATGAAGTCTGCAGTGACAGTTCAGATAGGCACATCTCAAGCTCAGGGCCTCTGCTTTGCTTCCATTTACCAGATTCAATCTCCTCAAACAAAACCACATTTTCTGATTAAACAAGAGGGGGCATACTTACCTACCCCTGGCCCTGACACTGTATGTCACTCTTGGTGTGTGGGAACAGCCATCAAGATTAAGAATGATTTAAAGAAGCCTATTTAGATCATATTTATTTTGGCCCTCAAGCACTTAACTACATTGATGCTGGCTAAAGATACAACTTTCCAGTGTTCCCTATTTATAGCTGAATAACTGTTGGGGAAGGATTATTGGATTTTGAAACCCTCATTAAAGCTCCTTGAAATTGTTTATTTTTAACCTATGAAAAACTTCTATGTCATCATTTACCATAAAAAAATTTCTGAGTCATTAAATGATCTGTCAGTGGTCATATATAAAAGTATTGTCAGAGTACATGACTTTTGGACTAACAATACTGTCTTTCTTGGCCACAAATAGTTGAGAATCCTGCCCCAGCTGTATCAAGCAAATTATTGGCCTGATATGTCAAGGGCTGAAATGCAGGGTGCTTAGACAATATACTGAATCAGAGAATTTGGACTCAGTAGTCTTGGTATTTCTCTAGACTGGATCCTCTGTACCAGGCACTTGGTTGGGCTTTTACTGTCTCTGGGAATATATTGCTTTTTCTTGAGTCAGTCCTTCCTTCCTTCCTTCCTTCCTTCCTTCCTTCCTTCCTTCCTTCCTTCCTT
>JADRCD010213606.1:757-26444 GCA_019843815.1 Montemys delectorum
AAAGAAAAATGAACACTGTAAGAAGTGCTTGTAATAAAAACATACTGTGAACTTTAACAGGAATTTAGCTGTGCTGTAACAGGGCTTGACTCCTGCCTCAGTAACCCAGGAAGAGGCGGGTCCTTCCAATCAATCTCACAAGAAGCAAAGAGCAACAGTGGTATGCTAGGGAGAGGATGGAGTGAGGGTGAACTGAGGAGCAGCCGGGATTGTGGAGAATAATCCCAGCACCGAGGATTCAGAAGCAGGAAGATTACAGGTTAGAAGCCAGCCTGGGCGACATAATGAGTTCAAGTCCAGCCTAGACTACATAGTGAGAAACCAAATCAAACAAGAACTGGGATGTAGCTCAGGAGTAGAACATTTGCGTAGCATGTGCAAAGCCCTGAGCTTAACTCTCAGACAGGGAAGGAAGGATGGAAGGAAGGAGGAAGAGATAGAGAGAGGAGGAGGGAAGAGATATATTAATAAGCAAAAAAGAATTCTCATAGGATTAGAAATAATCTCTGCCTATACTACAGAAAATCAGAACATATGATTATAATAACCAAATAAAAATAACATATTTTCTGAATTTAAAATTTAAAAAAAAAAAAAGGCCCAGTGGTAGTGGCACAAACCTTTAATCAGCTCCAAGGCCAAGCCAGCATGCAGAAGGAGTTCCAGGACTGCACAGAGAAACCTTGTCTCAAACAAACAAACAAAAACGAAAACATAAGTGAGTATTGTAACCTACAACATGGAACTGATTTTGTGAATGAGAGGATCCAAAGGGATGGGGTGGAAAATATATACCAATAGCCCTATAGAGAAGAGGAAGAGCCAGGATTCACTCTATCCAGTTCCCTTTCTCTGTGTCATATGAGGACACAGAACACAGGAAGGAGACACTCAGCAAACACTGAACCAGCCAGACTTTGACCCTGGAATTCACAGCCTCTAGATCTATGACAGTTTAATTTCCCATTATTTAAACCACCCAGTCCATGGTGTTTTGTCCTAACAGCCTGAGGTGACTAATCTAAGGAATTTGCAAACTGTTATGGCCTCTATAAAAATAGAAACCCTGAGAAGTCCACTACTACTTAAAAGTCCAAAATACTTTGACACGGTCATTCAACACGTGGTCAAAACTTACATTCTCTATTTTTTTTAACTTCTAAAAAATGTGTGTGTGTGTGTGTGTGTGTGTGTGTGTACACAATTCTGTGGGTTCCCTCAGAGGCCCCTGGAGTTAGGTTTATACATGACTGTGAGTCACCTAATGTATAGGCTGAGAATTGAACTCTAGGTAAGCTTAGATTTTACCTCCAACTACACTTGAGAGTGTAGAGCATACGGGGTGGCTTGTTTGTAAAGAGAACACAACAGCAGCCTTTCTATGGTGTTCAGTACGGAGCAGAGTCTGTTCAATGATTTCACATACATTAGCTCATTGACTTCTCTGATAACCATAAGAAAGTAGACTCTCTTGAGAATGTTTAAACATTTTGTCCATTAAAAATATAGAAACTTAGAGGAATTCCTGAGTAGACTATAAACATACCTAGAGATAAACAATTTGTAATTCTCATGTGGCTGGCAAAGGTTCAAGTTAGGCTTACTGCTTGCCTTGATATACTGCTGCTCCTCCACCAGACCCAAACACACACAGACACACAAACACACATGTACATACATGCACATGCACACACCAGAAAGGCCATATGCCCAGCAGGTTCCACAAGACAGAAGAGGTTTCTCGGATGCCTGGCCAGCCTCACTTGAACTTTACTTGTGCCTACTCTCCAGCAAGGCCAGGATCTTGGTCCTGAGATTCCATTTAGGCCAAAATGTGGTGGCTCCTCCTAAAAAATGTGTGTGTGTGTGTGTGTGTGTGTGTGTGTACAATTCTGTGTATTCCCTCACAGAGCCCTGGAGTTGGATTTATACATGACTGTGCCATTTAATGTATATGCTGAAAACTGAACTCTAGTCCTCTGCAAAAGCAACAATTACTCTTGGCCAAGGAGCCATCTCTCCAGCACAGAGTTCTCTGTTCTCACTTGCCAAGCCCTATCAGCTACTAGACTTACTAATTTCTATAGTAAGCTTTTTCTTTTTAAAAAATGACTATCATCTTGCACTTTATTTTTAATTGGACCTAAGATTAATTAAAATAGAGCATGCTCTGGAAGGAAGGAAAAGACACTAAGAGAAGTGAGCTTCTTTTTTTAAAAAAAAACTTTTATTGCATTATGATGAGAAAAGTTACATGATTTCAATTTATCTGAACTTGTTAACATTTAAAAACATATTTTAAGTAAATAGAATTAAATCACATTCTTATTTCCCTTTTGTACCCCCACTCCTCCCAGAGACCCCCCTTCAATACCTACAATATCTTTTTTGTCATATTCCTTAAAGTTTATAAGATATTATAACAATACAAATAAGTATTATAAAAGTTGTTTGATATAAAACAACAATCAATTTAACAGTCTTATGTAGATGCTGGTCTACAGCAATAGTGAAAATACATTGTTCTCAATATAAATTAGAAGTGAGCTTCTTAAGACAGAGTGTGTGTGTGTGTGTGTGTGTGTGTGTGTGTGTGTGTGTGTTTCTAACTCCTGGGACATAGATTAAGCTAGATTGGTGTACTGGCTAGTTTTGTGTGTCAACTTGACACAGGCTGGAGTTATTACAGAGAAGTGAACTTCAGTTGGGGAAATGCCATGAGATCCAGCTGTGGGGCATTTTCTCAATTAGTGATCAAAGGGTGGTGCCATCTCTGGGCTGGAAGTCTTAAGTTCTATAAGAGAGCGGGCTGAGCAAGCCAGGAGAAACAAACCAGTAAAAAACATCCCTCCATGGCCTCTGCATCAGCTCCTGCTTCCTGACCTGCTTGAGTTCCAGTCCTGACTTCCTCTGGTAATCAACAGCCATGTGGAAGTAAGCTGAATAAACCCTTTCCTCCCCAACTTGCTTCTTGGTCATGTTTGTGCAGGAATAGAAACCCTGACTAAGACAATTGGCTAGCCAAAAAATTTCAAGGACACCCCCCCCCATCACTGCCATCACAGATGTAGAGTTACAAGCATGCCAGCCAGCATCCTCCTTATAGCCACAGTACCCAGTGTTTCTCTGTTGCTGATACTTTTGGAAATTTGTTTTGGTCTTTGGTTTCAGTATCAAAGTTTCTTTCCAAGTACTGTCAAGTTCAACGTGATAAGGTATCTCTTTATTAGCAGTCTGTTGCTGGTGATTCAATCAACTGCTGTGTCAACTCTGTTTTCCAAGTTGTGACTCAAAGCTGCAGTCACTATTACAAAGCAGTCTCCAAAGTGATAGATCATTACTTCTTTGCTTCTTCACGCTCTGTTTCTGGGGAGACGCGGCAATACACTAGCACAGGGAAGGAGCAACACATGACGCAAGGGACATGTGGTGCTGCCTTGGGAACTGGCTACCTCACAAGATGCAATTCAGTCATCCAAAAGGATCATAGTGATCTAGGTTTTCCTGTGTTAGATTCTATGATTAGACGTTCTCTCCAAGACATGTGTTGATGATAGGAATGTTTGTAGAGGCAAGGTGATGATTCTAGTGAAAATTAAACTATTCATTGCTGAATTCAGTCTTGGAATTATTTGGGGATGTATCTTTCAACGGTTTAAGAATTTGTATCAAGTTCTCCTACCTACTAAGATTTTTAACTTTGAACAAGCTATAACTAGCTCCTTGATCCATTTCTTCCTCCTTTCTTTCCTATTTTTCCTTCTTCCTTCCCTTTCTTCCCCCCACTCTTTCTTCCTTCTCCCCTCCTTCTGTTTTGACCTTTCTTTTTCTTCTTTTCTTTCTTCTTTCCTTCCTCTCTTCCTTTCTCCCACAGAGTCTGGCTACATAGTCCAGACTGGCCTCACACTGATAGTTGCCCTGACTTAGTCTCTTAAGTGCCACAGCTAAAGGCATGCACAACCACACCTGACCATAGCTACGATCTCAGTGCATATTTAGTATCTGTTCTTATGAATACAATGTTTTATTGATCTCATCGTGTTTACTGAGTCACTTTTATTGGTGTCCTTTGGTGGGGATCAAAAATATTTTGCATTCCAGAGAACAGTCCCTATGAGGCACTTATCTGATGTTCAGGCTTCAAATAAGCTGGTTAGATCATCAGAGATGTCAGTGTAGAGCACAAAGCTTCATAACTAAGAGCTGCCATTAAGCCCTGTCCCCTAGAGTACACGCTCCTGTTGTGAATAATGCAGTTAAGCCTATAAGACACCGAATAACTTTACTGAGTTTACATACAGATATAGTAAATGTTCAAATTCACGAGGGTGATTCCAGCTGGGTTTTTTGTTAGCGCTGCAAAGCTTGCTCATGAGTGATACTCTCTTCTCTGCTTGAGGCAAGTACGGCTCTGCTTCCAGTAGTATCTGTCAAGTTTTCTGAAACAGTCTTGTGCAGTGGTACTTTTTCTTGTGTGTTTCTAAGGACAGGTTAACTGGACATTATAGACTGTATATGGGAAAAAGAGAGTTGGTTTTTTTTGTTTTTTTGTTTTTTTGTTTTTTTTTTTTTTAAATAAAGGAGGAAAGGTAGGAACATGGCTCAGTGGGTAAAAGCTCTTGCTGTGCAAGCCTGACAGCCCAAGCTCCATCTCCAGGACCCGTGGTGGAAGCAGAAAACTCACTCCCAAAGGTGGCTCCTGACCACCGCATGCATGAGTGCACACTCACACACACACATACACACTCACACACACACATACACACACACACACCAGAGAGAGAGAGAGAGAGAAAGAGAGAGAGAGAGAGAGAGAGAGCTCACAGAATAGGTAAGATTATATTATTAAAAAGTAAAAAAAAAAAAAAAAAAAGTGAAGCTATAAAGAGTCAAGTAATAGGGATGACAAGACGGCTTAGTCAGTAAAGAGGCCCACTGCCAAGACTGAGGACCTGAGTTCCATTCCTACATCCCATGTACCAAAAATAGAGAGCCAAATCCTGTCGGTGACTTTGACCTCCACATGGGCACAATAGCACACACACACACACACACATACACACACACACACACACACACACACACAGAGAGAGAGAGAGAGAGAGAGAGAGAGAGAAAGAGAGAGAGAGAGATCTTAAAATTAAGTATATGTAATATATATATAGACAGAGAGAAACATAAACGTATGTGTGCATGTGCGTGCGTGCGTGCGTGCGTGCGTGCGTGTGTGTGTGTGTGTGTGTGTGTGTGTGTGTGTGTAGTTTTTGGTCCCCAGATCTCTTACTCAGGAGAGAAGTCCATCACAGGGTTGTTTTCTTGATGATGAACTTTCATAAGAGTCTGTAATAAAAGGACATAGAAAAGCTGGAAAACTGCTCTTAGGAAATCTTTTTTTTTTTTTTTTATTTTCACATTTCACAATATAAATGAAACCCACACTTTTTTGTTTCACTTCTCCCTCCAAAAGTATTCTCTGTGTTAGGAAGGGAAGTTTTCTTGTTAATGCATCTAGTCAACACTCAGGCTCAGCACCAAGATCTCCTGGTGAAACAGAACAAGAAATACAAAACGATAAAGAGCGCTTCTGCTCTTATCTGTCTGACCAGGTCATGCCAGGCTATGTGGGCACCAACGTAGAGTAGGTAGGAGGTCTCATCATTGGAGGCCCGGGCATCATGGGCATGTGGCCTTCCATATGGACGGTCTCATCCCAGGAGCTGGTCCCACAGGCATCATCCCAGGAGGAGGAGGACCCATCATTGGCATCATGGGAGGGTCTCCCACATGGGGTGCAGGCATCAGGCCAGCCTGAGGAGGACCCAGGAGACTGGGGGAGGTGGGATCATGGCCCCTGCAGGCAGAGGAGCAGAGAACGAAGCTAGCCGGAGGGATCTTTCCTTGTTGAAATGCAGCCAGCTGTTGTTTTGTCAATCAGGCTCTGGGTCTTCTCTTCCATCCATTTTTGGTAATTTCACATTCCTTTTATGTTTCTGACCACTGCAGTGTGTCTTTCTCACAGATGGAGAATCGTGGGTAAGATAAATATCAAAGTAGTCACAATAAAACTTAGGCATGATGCTCCACAGGCAGTTGGCTACCCGGGTCTCTATTTTTCTTTACTGCAGGAGAAGCTGCTCAACCCATGCTCTAGCCTTGTGTCTGAAGGATGCTTTCTGGTCCAGTAGATGCTAATATTTCTGTTTGACTCTCTGTGTCCCCTATGCACACATTCCATCTATGGACCTCTGTCAAATATACAATTTATAGATTGTAATGTACTAGCGAATGTTTAATAGCTAGCTATGGAAGAAAAATTGAATGTACACACAAATATACCTGCAGAACATAAATGGCCATAGCATTCAAATTCCCAAAAAACCCAATGCAATTTTCTGTCTTTTTCAATGTCTTGAACTCTCCTTTATTGTTATGTGTCCAGGATGGTGGAGTGGTAGCACATATACCATGGCGGATGTATGGAAAGCAGAGGGCAGCTTTGTGGAGTCAGTCCTTTCCTTCCACCTTTACGTGGGTTACAGGGATTACACAGCAAATGTCTCTGCCTGCTGAGCCACCTCCACAGCCCCGTAAGTATTTCTTAATGTAACCTTTAAATAAGTGTTAAGGTAGAACGCTTCCCCGGCTTTTGATTTAGACCTTTACGAGAACTGGCATCTATTGTGAAATCTGCTTTCTACAAAAGCAACATTAGTGTCAACAACAGTGCCACACACACTTAGCCCGAGTACCTGCCACCTCACTAGCATTTCATCACAGCAGTGATGACTCACACGTCCGCAGTTGATTTGGATGTCAAGTGTTAGAGACACGGACTTCGAGTGGTGGGTTCAGTCTCTGAGAAGTGATTGGATCTGTGAGGGCTTTGGACTATCCAGTGGATCCATCCCCCGGGGGATTCCTAAAATGATAGCATCCCTGGGAAGTGGTAGAAAAGTCTTCCTGGTAAGAGTCTAGTTGGTAGGCCTACGTCCCAGCAGGGTTCTTGAGGTCACTTCTTGTTCCTGATTCTTCTTCTTTCTGCTTCCTGGATGCCCAGAGGTAAACAGATCTGCTGTACCAGACCTTCCTGCCAGATGCCTTACACCAGGGCCAGAGACCATAAAGCCAGCTCACTGTACATTGTGAGTTAGATAAAGCCTCCTTCCTTTAGGGTGTTTTTAGCAGGCCCTTCACCACAGTTAACTGAGCTCAATCCTGATGCAAGTACTGGTTCTTATGAAAAGAAAGAGAAGAAGAAGGAAAGAAAGAAAGGAAGGAAGGAAGAAGAAAGGGAGGAAGGAAGGAGGAAAAAAAGACAAAGAAACTTATCACATATAATGAAAGTGAGTTGGAACTTTGCCCATGTGTTACTGGAATAAGCAGTTCCTTTTCCAAACCAGCTCACTGTTTTTGAATACCAAAAGAACATTCCCTTCATACTGGAGACTGTTTATAATGTAACCATAGATACACCATCACACCTTTAAGCTCAGTCTATGTTTTTAACACTTCTCAGTTTTTTATGAGTTTGGACAGTAAAAGAACATGTAAAGTTAAGTAAGGATTTTAGTTTTGATTTCTAGGGTGGACCAAATCTGGCTTGACTGCTGACTACTGGAAAGTCACTCACCTCACAGTGGAACTGAGGAGCCACACACAGCTGCCCTTCAGCAGCATCTTCCATTCAGAGAGAATCACTGGCAAGCAGTCTCTGAGCTTAGGCAGTAAACCCCAGATGCTGGCAAGCAGGATGTGATGAGCATTCTCACTGTCCTGGATTTAATTTACTCTATTGTAATTTTATGTCATTCAATGTTTTAATAATGATGATGTTTAACAGTCAGCATTCACAACAGTGGCTCTGTCTCTGGACACTCTGAGCCCTGGGGAGAGTCCTAGGCATCAGGGGGTACCCAGGTTTCTAGTTTAGATGAAAGATGCTGGACAAGTGTACTTCCTCCTCCTTTAGACCCTGCCGTCACTGTCATCCCTGCACATGGGCCATCGATCCACGTGGGTGACACCAGCTCCCTAAAACTTCACCCATCTGTTTCACAGCTGGACTCGGGAGCTCTGTCTGTCTGTCACGTTTGATTACATGTTCCAAGCTCCTTAGCCACTCAAAGCTTTGTAGCAAGGGACCTCCAGCTGCTCCCTACTCAGGTCATCCCTAGCTGCTCCCTAGGCACCCAGTGCATCCCCATATTCCCCAATCAAGTTTAGACTGCTTATTACTCAAAGAAACCATCTAGCCACACCTCACTGTTGACTGTCTTCCCTGTCCCTCACTGAACCTTGCCTTTTCCTTTCTAACACAATCTTCCAGATGTGGCTCGAATATTCTCTTCTTTCGAAATACTATCTTACTCCCCCGTCCCTTCAAATCAGACCCAGACTTCAACCCCAAAGTCTCCACACTTAGGATTTTTTTTCTAATTCTCAGTTTGTTCATTTGTTCACTTCTTTATACACAAATACCTTGAAACACTGTCAAATATTCAACCAAGTTTCCAGTGTCACTCTGTGCCCTCATGCTCATAACACTTGTCCAGTGACTGGAAGGACATCTTTTAAGTGTCCCTTCACACTGTATTTTTTCTTAATAAGATGCTTGAGTCTCATCTGGTTCTAAATTTGTCCTTTGGTTGACTTGTAGTCATTCCATTTAAGACTTTTCCAGCTAGGGGCTGGAGAGATGGCTTAGCATTCAAGAGCACGGCTGCTCTTCCAGAGATCCTGAGTTCAATTCCCAGCAACCAAGTAGTATCTCACCACCCTCGATAATGGGATCTGATGCCCTCTTCTGGCATTCAGGCATACATGCAGACAGAACACTCATACAAAATAAACAACTAAACAAACAAATAAACAAATAAATAACATTTTAAAGAAAGATTTTTCTGTCTCAGCCAGTAATAAGATTGGCTTCATTTGTATTTGTAATTCTGGTCTAGCTTCTAAGAAGGAAATGAACAATGAGGCCTCTTACATGACACAATACTTAGCTTCCTCTGAGGAAATGGAGAGGGCTCTCATTGATAAGTCCCTAATTTGCTATCTATTTAAAGGGGAAAGTGCCAATGAGGCTGTTTCAGTGCAGCAAAGGCAGCAGGCTTAGCTTCGGTTACTAGCACCATGCCACTGAGTAGCACACAACTGTAGTACTAGTTAGGGTTCATATCACTGTGATGAGACACCATGAACAACAGCAAGTTGGGGAGGAAAGGGTTTGTTTGGCTTACACTTCCCCATCATGGTCTATCATCAAAGGAAGTCAGGACAGGAATTCAAGCAGGGCAGGAACTGGGAGGCAGGAACTGGGAGGGCATGGAAAAGTGCTTCTCACAGGATGGCTCCATATGGCTTGCTCAGCTTGCTTTCTTATAGAACCCAGGACCACCAGGCTAGGGATGGCACCACCCACAATGGGCTGGGCCCTCTTCCAGCAATCACTAATTAAGAAAATACCTCATAATTTGATCTTACGGAGGTGTTTTCCTCATTTGAGGTTTTCTTCTTTCAGATAACTCTAGCATGCGTCAAGCTGACATAAAACACAATGGTGCCACATGATAGTGGAGAGTTTAGACCATAGAAGAAAGTGTAAGTCCAGGTGGAAACAATGGGATGTTGATTTTATTGCTACTATGTACGATCCTGCAGGCAGATGTAGTTAAATATGGTCCAGATTTGATGAGTTTCGGGATTTCAGAAGCTATAGCACAGCAAAAGGAACTGTGTAGCAGACCTGGCATCCACTGCGCTTTTCAGTTCCTAACAGGAGGAGGGAGGGAGGGTTGGATTAATGAGCCCAAGCAAAGAAATCAGGAGGATGAACAGACCTCCCCCAAAAGCTCAGCTGTGCCTTCTTGTGCTTGTCTGCTTCTGAATGCTTCTTCTGATTGCCTTCTGCTATCAGATACGGAGATAAATCTGCCATCTGTCAGCTTCAATCCATGCTTCCCCATTACCCTCTACCTATCCCTGTGCTCTTCTCTGGTTAAGGATAGAGCAGAGCAGGAAAATAGAAGTCCATCATGGTCCTGGGGCAGGGGTGGGGAGAAGCTTCGACAGTGCTAAATTCAAAGCTGTTGTTTGAGGTGGTTGGAGAGATGTCCATGCGATGAAAGGACCTGCTTGATCCAGATGAAAGGAGCCAGGGGAAGCCATGGAAAAGGCTGTTCTTGAGATGTCTTCCTACAGGACTGTTGAAGTCTGCTGAGAGGAGTCTGAAACACACCATCCTCCACCCTTTTCCCTAACAGCTAGTGTTTCTCACTTCTTATGCCGCTTTCATTTATGGGATTTACTCCAAGGGCAAGCACCGCAGCTCCTGCAGGAAGAGCGACAACACCACACTCATTTTCTGAAGTCTTCAAATTGCTCTGTACACCCCCCAACATGTCCCTTCTAACTCCGTGTCTGAAAGTCTCTGGGAAGATCTTGCGTAAACCAGATTGTTTACACTGGATTTTGTGTCTCACACTCCTGTACTCTGAACTAGCAATTGGGGCTGGGCGTGTACAGTTCCTTTCTGGTATTCCCAGCAGGGTGATACCATGAGAGAGCAGTAGACAAAACAGAACAAGTTAGAAGTTTTAGGATTTGTTCACTGTAGCAGATCATCCTGGAAAACGTTTTTTTTTTTTTTCCAACTTGTTACTCATATACATGTATTTCTGGGACTTAGTCTTACAGTAAATGTTCCCCCCCCCCATAATTTATTTTTATTCCAGTTAATGGTGGAAGGGCGTGCAAGGGGGCTGTGATTGGAATGTAAATGGTATTTCTCAGATTGTGTTGAAAAAAAAAAACCACTTTTACAAACTTCTCAACCCTGCTACACGTTTTGTATGTTTGAAATCTGTGTGCTGTCGCTGCTGTCTGACTTCCTTCCCTCTTAAAGTGTATCAGTAAGGCGGCGGTACCCCCTTTAGGATTTTTCTTAAGAATACACTAGAGACAATTCACCCTTAATCCCTTAATCTCCACCCATGTAGGAGAGTAATCAGACATAGTTATGTTCTCTTTGGCTTTAACATCAAGTTTTATCTGTCCTGGTTTGCTCCCAGTTTCATTAGTCTTAAATCCTCTTTCCCCACAGCCCTATTACAGAACAGTCCATCTTTAACTATTTATCCTGTGCTTTCTTACTTTTTAAATGAAAAATAGCCAACACCCACTAAAAAAAAATTTTGTCATCAAAATTTCTCTTAGGTAGTATATTTTTTATGAGCCAAGGAGACAGCAACACTAAGCATTTTGAAGTGAGCACAATTATTACATCGAGGACACATTATTCACTGGAGTATTTTTATTCTGAAACATAACCACAACTTTTCTCAGAAATCATGGATCTTTCTGAGAAGAATGGTCCATCCCATTTTTTGTGTTTTGTGTGGCATTATTCCTCAAAAGTCACTGACATTCTGCTATTTTTTTTCTTCTGAGGTATTCTATATTACTAACTCCCTTTTCAAAGCCTTGTCTGATGTGCTAGAATATTAACAGTAACAGGGAGGTCTTCTAATAACTACAAGGATTTATCCAGTTTCTATCGAAAAAAAAAAAAAAAAAAAACCCTCTATGGCCAAAAAGCAAGTTGGAGAGGAAAGATGTCATTTGGCTTCCATTTCCATATTGTTGTTCAGCATCAAAGGAACTCAGGACAGGAACTCAAACAGAAGAGCGCACTTGGAGGCAGCAACTGATACAGAGGCCAGGGAGGGGGTGCTGCTTACTGGCTTGCTCCTCGTGGCTTGCTCAGCCTGCTTTTGCATAGAACTCGGGATCACCAGCCCAGGGATAGAACCACCCATAATAGGCAGGACCCTCTGCCATCAATCACTCATTTAAAAAGTGCGCTACAGCCAGATCTTATGGAGGCATTTTCTCAATTGAGGTTCAGACAACACTAGTTTGCAGGTTAAGTTGACCTAAGACCAGCCAGTACACGGAGTAAGTCATCCAATTTAGCCTATTCATCAAATACCTTGTAAACATCTGCCAAGTCTGGCATAGATTTGTTTTCTCTTACTTTTATTAAGTGAGTAACCTTTGCATCTTATACTATATTCAAGCATCCTTGTATTCCGTGATGGACCCTGGTTCATTATTGTCACCTTTTTTTTTTTTTTTTTTTTATGGGACCCAGAGGTTGTCATTCATATTAAAGGAAGATTTGTCAGTTCATACAGCGGAAGCTGTCCTGAACTCCACAGCATCAGTGCCCCGTAGCTTTCACTGGATCTTACCATATTTCTAAAAATAAAAAATAGGGTTTTGTCATGATCTGAAACCACTTCTCTGGCCACATTTGTTCTTTCCTTAAACATTCTGAGAGTGAGCAGTGAAGCTCGTGAGTCGATGCTAGCCCACCCTGACTTCAGCTTCCTCCCTTCCCATCACACTCCTCTCTGCTTTCCAGATTCACGTTAAACATGGGGTGGGGGGGCTTGCATTACATCATTATTTTTAAATATGTTCACATTTAAAAATATATCCCTAGAACTTTAAAACGATCCTTGAATTTATGTTCCAGTTCCTTCAACACAAAGTTCTCAGATTTAGTCATTTCCCTCAAATGTATCTTGTATTCACTTCTGTAGGTTGGAATATAACTTTACAGACATGAGTATTAAGACAACTGTTAACCAGCAACCAAAGAGTACACATGGTGGGACCTATGACTCCAGCGGCATATGTAGCAGGGGATGTCCTTGTTGTATATCAATGGGAGGAGAGGCCCTTGGTCCTGTGAAGGCTTGATGCCCCAGTGTAGGGGAATACCAGGGCCAAGAAGCAGGGGAGGGTGGGTTGGTGAGCAGGGGGAGGGAATAGGGGGTATTTTGGAGGGGAAACCAGGAAAGGGGAGAACATTTGAAATGTAAATAAAGAAACCACCTAATTAAAAAAAAAAAAAAGAATTGTTAACTTTGTAAAGTTTAAGGGAATTTTTTGTAGCTTGACGCGGCAGAGTTTTGATTTGCTCTGTGATCCGCTTGCTGCATGACCAGTTCTTTCTGTGGCTATTTACTGCTGTTTGTGCTGGGGAATCCCAGAGCCTTGGGAATCACGGAATCACGGAGCCTGATGCCTTGCTTTCAGTGCTCAGTCTTCAGTGTCCAACATTCCTATCCAGCACTAGAGCTTCCCGTCACTGCACATTTCACTACTAAAACGTCTTTCTTGACATAGAACCTCTATTTAGTACAAAGAAATCCAGCTATTCTTTCACTAAATGGCTTCACAGATTTACATGTGTCTTCCAAGTTTTTTTGTTTTGTTTTGTTTTGTTTTTTTTATTGACGTGGTACAGTTACAGATGCAGGATGCCTTACAGTTCCTCAAAAATCTTGGCTAGAAGATGCTGACCAGTGCCACCTGGGTGCTGAGAGGTGCTTTCCCACTTAACTCATATCCTGGAGGGTGTTTTTGCTCTCCAAAACTTTTTTTTGCCAAAAATAAGTTAAAATTCTGTTCTCCAAGAGTAAGTTAAAATTTAATTTCGTTTCTAATCCAATCCTTCGCTGTTATTTTACGCTTAGAATACCAGGAGGCTCCTAAGGGGGATCCCACGCCTTCATACTTTTTCTCGGGAACAAACGTCCAATCTAGACCTGTTCCTTTCCCCAATAGTATCACTAGAGGGATCTTCTCTGACCAATTTTACCTGCCTCTCTCAGTACTATTCACCATCGTAAATTACACCCTCAAATCACTGATCACTGAAGAGAAAAACCCCTTCAGATGTTCCCACCACCAGTACTAAATTCTCCCCACAGTCATGTTACTGTGTGAAAGCCGTGGTCTCTTAGGCTTATAACCGATGAATCAAATTCTCTGTGATCCCGCAATCCAGTTGTGTTCTCTGAGAGAAGGACAAGCGGCTCTGACAAGACTCTGGTTTCAGCTTTGCCTTATCCAAGTCTAGTTCACTCGCGGGCCTTTGCCACGTGGGAAGTGTTTATTTGCACGGAGCTATGCACTGGTAGATTAATATTTGCATATGGGGAAAGGCAACATTCCTAGCAATGGTCTCTCCTCCCAAACAGCTTGAGTTTGTCCTCATTTCTGCCAGCTGAATATAAACAGAGAAGGTGGCCATCTTCTCGTAGCCAGGTGCCTTGCAGGCCAGCTCCAGATCTCACTCCTCTGACTGTGATCTCAATGGCTCAGGCGCCCCGGAACAGAACTTATTTTGCCGAACACAGCACGAGTCCGTGGGCCTCTCACGATTAGCTGGGGCACATGACTTTTTCACTTCCCCATAGATGTAGCTGTTATATGGAAAAATAGAAAATGGGTGACATTTTATGCCCACCAGGACGCTAAGCTCAGATTTGTGGCTTAGTAGACAGTCTCTTAGCAACCCAAAGACCTTATCAGTACTACCTCATTTGCATACGGCCTGTGGTCCTGTAAGCTTGATGACTGTAAACCTCACACCTCGAACCAGCTCAGATTCCACACACCTTTTGCTGTCCCTTCCACAGCCTCATTCAAGCCATGCAGGCTTGCCACCAAATGCTCCAGAAGGCTGGTGGCACTCAGCAGAGCCAGGAAGCACAAGGGACGCCCCCCAAGAGGCTGGAGTCTGCAGCTTACTGAAAGGGTCTTACAGGGATACCAAGCTCTCGCCTGTTAGCAACTCCGCATTGCGGTGGAACGTGTGTCTAACTCGATTCAGCAAGCCTCCGCCTGCGATGGTGGGGAAGACAGACACAGCTTCATGCCTGACCCAGGACCTCGTGTTCAAGATTGAGAAGATCATCTACAGTAATGCAGTGTCCAAGTAAAACTGGCCAGTGGCCACATAAAGTTCACAAGACAAAGGCTCGTTTAAGAGCCACCCACGCTGTAATGGCCTGCACACTTTTGGCTTGGGTGGTGTGTTTGGACCTCATAGATTGGATTTAAAAAAAAAAAAAAAAAAAAAAAAAGAGGTGTTAGTAGTGATGTTTGATGTGACAGGTTCACCGGGCAAAACTGCTTCCTAATCAGACTGTGTCTTTAAATATCCAAATGAGGGTTGCCACATTTTTTTTCAGGGAAAATTCAGATCCCAAGAAAATCAGGTTGAGATGTTGTCCTTTCCTGGGCACTCTTAACTTAGTAAGTAGCATCACCAGAGACGTAGGACAGAAGAGCCCAGAGCTGCAGATTTGGGGAAGCCTACCATGGGACCAAAGAAGAAGATTTTCTCTCTGTTGTCAATGCGGAGGGGGAAATACACCCTGTAGATCAGCAACTTTAGAGCAACTGAGCCCAGATTGCAGAGGCAGTATTCTGCACGTTCTACACTGCACGTTCACTGAGATCTCCTTACAAAGCAGATTCAAGTCACAGTGTGAAATCTTGTTTCATCATGTGTGTTGGAAACCAACAGTTTGGGCACTGAGCCTGCCCGTTTGCATTGTCATGATCTGTGCGAGGCTCGCCTGTACAGCAGGATCCTTTCACATGGTGTTTGTGCTTTTTGGCACTAACTGGGATAAAGGCTACCCATGTCTTAGCTGGAGCATTCTAAGTAAAAGATCTGCTCTTCCTCACCCGGACTCTCTCTCCCCAAGAGCAAGTCAACGCTAAAGGAAAAAATAAGACAGAACTGACTACTTTGAAAATTTAACTTGAACTGCCCACGCTTTCATTACATTAAAAACTTAGTTTGAAAATAAAGTATACAGTTAAAAAGAGTCATACAAGGACTGGAGAAATAGTTCAGTATTTAAGAGTGCTTTCTGCTCTTCCAGAGTACCCCCCCCCCGTTCAATTCCCAGAAGCCACAACCAGTGTCTCACTACATTTAACCCAGATCCAAAAGATCTGTCTGTAACCTCTAAGAACACCTGTACACAAACACACACCTGCACAAACCCACCTACTACACATATATACACACAATTCAAAGTATGTATTTTTTTAATTCATAAGAAAAAACTTTACACACACACACACACAAACCCACTTTGCAGCAAATATCTGTACATATCTGCTCCAAATCTGTTGTGTCTGAAGATAAAACACTGGTAATATTTACAGGCTTGTTCTTTCACTTGAAAACATAGTTTAATATTCACTCATTATAAGCAACAACTGGTTGTTAGTTTTTCGTTTTCAATCACTAAATAGTATTGTGTGAACATATCTTTCATCCTGGTTTGACACAAGCTGGAGTTATTTGGGAAGTGACTTTCAGTTGAGAAAAATGTCTTTATCAGATTGGTCTGAGTGTGCAAGTTTGTGAAGTGTGTTCTTGGTTATTATGTGAGAATTGCCCAGGGCTGGGGTTTCTGGGTTGTATAACAAGACAAGGCAATACACAGCATTACTCCATGGTTGCTGCTTCGTTCCTACCACCAGGTTCCTTCCATGAGTTCCTGCCCTGAATTCCCTTCATGGTGAACTATAACTGTAACATGAAATAAACACTTTTCTTCCAATTATGTGTTTTGTAAGAGGTTTTGTTTTGTTTTGTTTTTTGTTTTTTGTTTGTTTTTTTTTGTTTTGTTTTGTTTTGTTTCGTTTTGTTTTACAAAAGAAACCTTAGCTAAGACACTCTCCCTCAAGGAACAGGGTCAGTTGGGCTATCACTACATTGCAGGCTGGTATCGCTGGTCCTTAGTATGGAGCTGCATCAGATACAACTCCACTTTGTAGTGTTATTTTTCTTTTCAAAAAAATTGAGATTAGAAGAATTAAACTGTATGGCCTTTTTGGAGGAAGTGTTTCAATGGGGAAGAGGGGTAAAGGGAGGGAGATTTTTGTGGCTTCAAAAGCCAAGACCAGGCCCAGCCTTTCTCCTCCTC
Organism: Montemys delectorum; assembly: GCA_019843815.1. NCBI lineage: Eukaryota > Metazoa > Chordata > Mammalia > Rodentia > Muridae > Montemys > Montemys delectorum. The sequence continues at coordinate 17,566 of JADRCD010213606.1, forward strand.
TGCCTCTCTCTCCCCCCTCCTCCCCTCTACTCGGCACCATGTCTGCTTCTAGCCATGATCTAACACAGCTATAAGCAAGTCACCAATTAAGTGCTTCTTACTATAAGAGTTGTCTTGGTTATGATGTCTCTTCACAGCAAAACAGCAGTAAGACAGTACCCAATGAGTGGCACTGCCTGGAAAAACCATGGAAATAAGTAAAACAATATCAGTATGTGTATTGTACAGACTAGGATAAGGAGTCTGACCGAAGGCAGAGGATGGTGAACTGCTGTGCAGTAGAGCCGGGCTCTCTTCCTTGTCGAAACTTCCTGCCCTTGCTGGTTCTGTTCAGTAGGAGCACTACCACAGCCTACCCAGTTAACATTTTCAATTATCACAGCCATACTCTACATGATGTAAAAGCCAGGTCAGGTTTGGAAAGAAACCTTTTCTGCCTACTTACTCCCCCAAAGTCTTATCCCTGGGTAATGTGGTACCCATTTAGAGCCATCACAAAAAAAAAAAAAAAAAAAAAAACAAAACAAAAAAAAAAAAAAAAAGCAAGAATCTAAGCGCTGCGACAGCTCGACCCTGACTAGAGATGGCGTCACCCAAAAAGCACACGCCACTGGAGCTGCCATTTTGGCAGAAGCATGAAACGCCGTTATAACCGTTTGTCAGTTGACCAAGGCTGACGTGACATCACAAAGCTTTTGAGACAGCAAGCCCTATCGACTGTTAACATTCCCAGCTAAACTAACACCCGACACCCTTACTACAAAGACACCAGGCCGGGGAGCCCTCGGCTTTAGGTGCAGGACTATAGTATCATGTGGTCCCCTGAAGGCCACGTTTAAAAAGCTGTTCCAGGTGCGAACTCAAGAGCCCGCAGAGCCAACTGCAGTGCAGGACCAGCAAGCAAGCGCAGCAGCTCCCTTCACAGAAGAGGTGGGTGGCTCTGAAAAGAGCCTTTGGGTTTGTGGTGAGCTCGTAGCGCGCTCACTTGGAGCTGGTGTACTTAGTGACGGCCTTGGTGCCCTCGGACACGGCGTGCTTGGCCAGCTCCCCGGGCAGCAGCAGGCGCACGGCCGTCTGGATCTCCCGGGACGTGATGGTCGAGCGCTTGTTGTAATGCGCCAGGCGCGATGCCTCGCCCGCGATGCGCTCGAAGATGTCCGTCACAAAGGAGTTCATGATGCTCATGGCCTTGGAGGAGATGCCGGTGTCGGGGTGCACTTGCTTCAGCACCTTGTAGATGTAAATGGAGTAGCTCTCCTTACGGCATCTCTTACGCTTCCGGCCCTCCTTCTTCTGGGTCTTGGTGACCGCTTTCTTGAAACCTTTCTTGGAAATAGTAGCGCCCTTTGCTGACACCTCCGGCATTGCGAAAGTAACCTTCTCCACCCCAACGTCTCAAAACAGTTCCAACTGCTGAGAAAACTCTCGCAGCTTGAGGCTGAGAAGAGTGGTATTTATAGGCGTGGACCTTGGATGACGTATGAGCACATGAAATCTGATTGGACAATAAGCGCCCAGTGTATGCAAATAAGGGGATTCAAGCAGTGCTTTCTGATTGGTTGATCCATCATCCATCAGCCAATCAGGTGGTGAGTGTAATCTTCCATTAGACTATAAATAGGCGTGGAAGGGCCGCCTCGTTTTACTGCCTTAAGGCTTTTGAGGAACTATGTCTGGCCGTGCAAAACAGGGTGGCAAGGCTCGTGCCAAGGCCAAGTCTCGCTCTTTCAGAGCAGGTTTGCAGTTTCCCGTGGGCCGTGTGCACCGGCTCCTTCGCCAAGGGAACTACGCGGAGCGAATCGGGGCTGGCACACCAGTGTACCTGGCAGCCGTGCTGGAGTACCTGACGGCCGAGATCCTGGAGCTGGCGGGCAACGCGGCCCGCGACAACAAGAAGACGCGCATCATCCCGCGCCACCTGCAGCTGGCCATCCGCAACGACGAGGAGCTCAACAAGCTGCTGGGCCGCGTGACCATCGCGCAGGGCGGCGTCCTGCCCAACATTCAGGCCGTGCTGCTGCCCAAGAAGACTGAGAGCCACAAGTCCCAGAGCAAGTGACTCCCGAACAAGTGACAGCAGCTAACCGCTCAAAACAAAAAGGCTCTTTTCAGAGCCACCTTCATTTTCACGAAAAGCCGTGCATGAGTTTTTCTCCTGAACAGGTGTAATCAACGGTCAAGGTATATTTTATTAACTCTTGACAATAAGGCCTTCCATGTCAAAGTATTAGGGTACGAAAGTAGAGGTGTTTAGGGTTGTGTGAATGTAGTGTTTCAGTAAGGCACTCAAAAGTAAGCCACTACCAAAGGGGGAAAAAAACAAAGGCCTGGCAGTGGTGACACACGCCTTTAATCCCAGCATTTAGGAGGCAGAGGCAGGCAGATTTCTCTTCAAGGCCAACCTGGTCTACAGAGTGAGTTCCAGGACAGCCAGGGCTACACAGAGAAACCCTGTCTCGAAAAAATAAAGATAATAAAGTAAGCCACTAGTTCAGCTCCTTCGTAGCTGAAAGTTAGCACAGGATGATCCATTCTGCAACTTCCTCAAAAGTGCCTTAAAAAGAAAAGGCTATTGTAGTATCAGTGCTACAAAACGAGTAGGCTAGAATGTTGGTCAAACAAGCTCATTTGGAAAAAATGAGTTACTCCTGTCAGCTTTGAGGGCTGGAGTAAAAGGCTTATCGACTTGTAGTCTTTATGAATGGTTTCGTGAAGTATCCTCTACAGAGGACAGATAGAAGGTTGAATGCCTTAGGACTGAAGCAACTGGCCATTGGGAGCTCCCATAGGGATATTAGGAACCAAGCTTAGATCCTTGACAAAAGCAAGTGTTTTTAATATTTGTTTCATCTGTCGAGCCCAATTGTCAGAATTTTTGGAAATCCACGAATGGATTTTTTAGCTAGAAAATAAAACCATTTGATGTATTCACTGCTAAGCTAGGCCTAACTCGGGAAGCTTCTAGCCTCTGTTCAGTCTTACCAAGGCCTAGAATGTTCTCAGTCTCTGAGACTTACTGCTGGATAAGCTCACCCTTCCTAGTTCTTTCTGATCTCTGGCTAGCTGGTTCAACTCAGCTGTTCTGGCTCAAACTCGTCTCCAAGCAGACTAATTCAATCTGGCTTCTCTCAGTTTCTTACTGAGTTACTCTGCTTGGCCTCATACTAATTTGGCCATCTGTTCTAATCTTCTGGCTCGTTCTGTCTTCACCTGTGTCTACCTTTTCTCTCTTCAGCCCCTCTCTATAAAATTCTCCCAGTAAAACTGTTACATTTCTTCTCTCTGCCCCTTGAGTGGCTTTTCTTTCCTCTCTTCTTGGGAGAGTTGAGCATATCCTATTCTGTCAAGTCTCACCACTTTGCCACTCAACCAGGCATCACTTTTAAACACAAGTGCTGCCTTCTACAAATTAACTTTACCTTCATTGTTTTGGGATTAAAGATGTTATTTATACTAAGGGCCTGTCTATATCCCAACCAGTGGAAATTAATGGTATGTGCTAAGGGCTGAGCCACAACCACAATAAGAAACAGTTTTTTTCAGTAAATAACACAATCCTAAGGTTCACAGTATGATAAAATATCCTACCACACAAAATTTCAATTTAAAAGATTTTTTTAAAGAAAGGTTTGTTTATAGTAATGTTGTGACAATAGCTTCCTTTGCCAATCTGAGAGCTGCTGTATAAACCAAAGCTATCTCAGCTTTGGGGATTCTTCTGCTACATGAGACACCCCCCACCCTCTACTCCTACCCCTACCCCCACCCCTCCTCCCTTCCCCCTGCTCCCCCCCAAACAAGCAGAAGTTAGGTGAGATTACAGAAACTGAATGAGAGTCTGGTCAATATTTTAGGGTAAGGATTACACAATCTGAAGGGAAAACCAATTTTGGGCGATGAGGTGGCTGTAAGATCAGTCTCCTCTTCAGATTGTTGTCCAGATGCAGCTGCTAAGGAGACTTGCCTTAGGGTCATGCTCTAGACAGCCTATGCTTAACAATCCTTAGGCTAAGAGTGAGGTCCTGCTAACTCCCAGGCTTTTTTTTTTTTTTTTTTTTTATATACAATAACTTAGTTTGAAATTCAGTTTGAAATGGAGCTAGTTTTTAGCCATTATGTTCCATACCATTTATGGCACGTGTACTCAGACATTTTTACTATTCATTTGGTTTGTGACAATTCTTGAGACCAAATGAAAAATCTTAGGGAAAAGGTAGTTTTTGTCTCCTCTGAAAATTCACGGATTTCTTACTAGGGACCACTGAAGTCAGAACGATTGAATACATTAGGAAAGATTGCTAAAGTTAGTATGAGGCCAAGCAGAGTAATTCAGAGAACTGAGAGAAGCCAGATGTAATTAGTCAGCTGGGAGAGGAGTTTGAGCCAGAACAGCAGAGTTGAACCAGACAGCCAGAATTCAAAAAGAACTTGAGAGAATGAGCTTAATCAGCAGTAAGTCTCAAAAGCTGAGGACATCCTAGGCCTAGATTGGATTGTAAAGAGGCTTGAAGCTTCCAGGATTAGGCCTAGGTTAGCAGATGGAGGTAGTAAGCCTCGGAGATGACAACTGCATCAGGTTACTTTTACAATGACGTTTTCCTCAATTGTAGCCTTTAAAAACCTGGGACATTTATGATTGGTCCTGTTTATGTTAGGCTTTGCATTCTGCTCATCCAGAGAGAGTAGTTGTGTGAGAAACAGTTCCCATGGCAACCATATGGTTGCAGAATGGAGGAGGAGACCAGAGATGATTTGACCAGAGGAGAAGTTACAGTTTAGTCCTATGAATGTCAGCCACAGGCTCACTCAGGAACCATTCATTAGGAGCAGTCAAAAGCATATCATGTTTTATAACTTTTGTGAGGTGTCCTTTTAAAAATGTGTTTTAAAAGATTCTGACATACAGCTTCTGAGTGAGATTTAATGTGTGTGTGGTATGTGTATGAGTGTATGGTGAATGTGGTGCATTATATGTGTGATTTGTGTGGTGTATTTAGCATGTATGTAGTGTGTGTGGCATGTAGGATATATATGGTGTGTATATTAAGTGTAGTATGTGATTATGTGTGTGTATAACTATGTGGTTTGTATGTCTGATGTGTGTGTGGTATGTTATATGTGTGTGCATAGTGTTTTTCTGTGTTCATGAATATGTGTTGTGTTTTATATATATATGTCTTGTTTGTATATGCTATAGTGTTTGTGTATGTGAGAGTGTATGGTGTGTATGTGATGTGTGTAGTTTGCGTGTATGTGTTTTTAGTTTGTATATGTGATGCATGTAATTTGTGTGGGTATATCTATATATGTGTGTAGTTTGTATATATACTTTATATATTCTTATGTATGGTATATGTGTGATTTATATGTTTGTATATGAGGTGTATGTATATAATACATGTACCCAGTTAGTGCTATCTTACAAAATATCTCTTTTGGTCTATTCAAAATTTTAAGCAGTAATCTAGTTTCTCTTCATATCACATAATTATTGAAATTTTTAAAAATACAACGACAATTTCACTTTTGTTGCTTTTCAGCTTTAAAAAATGTTAGCCACAGTAAACCTTTCTTGGAATAGTTATAAATTATGAATCCAAGAGTCTTACAAAGCAGTTGAATATTTAGACTATGTGGAGTATGTGAGGTGTGTGTGTGTGTGTGTGTGTGTGTGTGTGTGTGTGTATGTGTGTGTACTTGAGTACATGTGTATACCAAGGGTGAAATTCCTTGGTAATCAGATATGCCGTTACATGTGCACTCCATTGAAGTCAAATATAATCACAGCTGACACTCGGGGCTCTAGCAGGCCCTGCCTGTGAAAGCAATCTACTATGACCCAATCTCTGCAGTGATGCTGGAGAAACTAAGTCATCAGATTCTGCTGATCTCATTGACTAAGTCTGGGGAGAAAATCAGAAATCAGTGCTGAAGGCTTCCAACTACATTTCAACTTCAGCTCCAGCTGTTAGATGATCGTGTGCCTGGAGTTCTGTTTCTAAGATCACACCTGTGACTATGAGCAGATGCTGTCTGGCTCTCTCTAGGGCTGAGCCCAACATGCAGCTGGCTTCCCAAGGGCAAGCCCTTCAAGAAAACAAGGCACAGTGGCCAAGACAGAAGTTTGGATATTTTCTAAATTCATCTCTGAAGTAACAGACTGTGCTTTCAGAACCACCTTGCTACCACTGTACAGGAGAATGGACAAGTCACAGAGGTATGAGCTCCAAGAGATACCATTTCACCACCAGACTGCGGGGGACCATTACTGGTAGACTTTGAATCAATGTTTCCCAAATTTGTTAAGTCATGGAATTCCCTGGCTCCTAATTCTGAATAAATTTCAGGCTGGTCTTGACCTACAAAAACCCTCGACAAAAGGAGGGTTGCTAACAAAAAGTGCTTCAATTTGTTTTGATGACCAGGAACGTTTAGGGAACGTCCTAGATTACCTACCTGCAAATGCCAGATGAGTACTTGATGGAGAAGCAAAACTTTGTTGTCCAAGACCTAATTTTTTTTTTAATTTTTACTTAATTTGTTATGAGTATGGGCGTTTTGGCTGCATGTCTATCTGTATACCACAGGGTACCCATGAATGATAAAAGAAATAAAAAGAAAAGGAGAGGACATGACTGTTCCTAATTATGGTGGAGGAGAAAGTTTATTATAGGTATGTGGTAGAGCACAGCTAGAGGCAGACACATCTGGGAGAGTCCAGAGTGGTCCTGACCCTGAACCATGTGGGGAGAAGAGGAAGGGAAAGGGAGAGAGGGGACTCAAGTACAGAGAGATCATGGGAGGCCAGAGATCTGGGCAGCCAGGAGGCCAAAGGTACAAAAGAAGCAAAAGAGGGCAGGTAACCAAAATGTCTAGATTACGTACGGAAGAGCCTCTGGAGGAAGGGCAGCCCAGCCCCTGGGCTGGGGAGTTCAGGGTAGAAGGCAGAGTGCGCTAGCCATACCCTTTCACAAGTAGGGACTGAGGGATGCTGGACTCCAGGTCTGCTGTTAAATAGACACCTCAGCAGCTTGTTTGAAACTTACCCGGTACCTGGAGAGGCCAGAAGAGGGCACTGGATACTAGGGGACAGAAGTTACAAGCAGTCGTGAGCTTCCATGGAGGGGCTGGGAATTGACAGTCAGTGTTCGTATTCACTGAGCCACTTCTCCAGGTATAAAATATAAAACCTGTAAGCTTATCCTTCCCCAGGGCAGTCATGTTACAGCATCTTCCTTTGATGGTAGCTTTGAAGTCATCCCCTCTGGGATGCCTGGACCATACAGATAGCCTTGGACCCCACCTGTTCTTTAGCAATTTCCTAACCACTGGGCATTTAAGGGCTTGGGAGAGGATTTTCAATTATACATAGTACTAAACAAACTTCTTTTTACAGAGAAATGTATTTGGTTTTCTCCCCTTGGGATAGATGAGTAGAAGCGAAGTTTCTATTTCAGAAGTCAATTTCCATTTCCTTCCCTTTTTTTGTTAAATGTGTTATTGTGGAAAATCTGTGAAGAAAATAACATTGTGGACCTCCCCAGACACCCCTGGCCAGACTTCGCCATAGGAATTCGCCTTGGTGGTTCTGCACGCTGACCCAGTTTCCTGGGAAGCAAGTCTAAGCCCTTGGTCTCTTGTCATCTCGTCAGAAAATGTACCAGTCTGTCCCTCTGAAGGACAACGTTCATTTTCTCTCAGAAGCACCAGTCTTAACTTTCAAATCAAGTTGGTGGGCAGGTCACAGGTGTATTTGATTGAACCACAAGCCCCTCCATCTGATACAACTTCCCTCTCAGATGCTTATAACCCGTCCTGTGTACGTCCATACACGTTTGCACAGGGATTTCGGCATTCTCTGTGCCTTGGACCAAACTTTTCATACAACTCTTGTCCCTGACTGTGAGGCAGGATAAAAAGGCCAGAAAAATGTGGGGAACATGGGAAGGAAGAGTTAGCCCCTCACTCAGACATCTGTTTCAAGCCTTTTAGAATTAGTGCAGCAAGAACACCAGCACAGTAAGACAGCTTCCAAGGCTCTTCTCCTTTCCCAGCCATGAACTTGTGATTTTCTAAGGTATCGCTGTTACCAAATGTTTCTCCCCTCCCTCCCTCCCCCGCCCCGCAGAGTCCTATCTGGAGTACTATGTTACCAGGAAAACTGGAGTCTTCTGTCTTGTTAATTCTTAGTCTTAGTTAATAAAGTTTAAGAACAAGGAAGTTGAAGAAGAGAAGAGAAGGAGGACAAGAAAGAAGAAGAAACAACCAACTTCAGGACAATTTATTTATAGTTTAAAAAAAAAAAATTCCAAAGAAGACAAGCTGTATGTAAGTCTCAATCTCAATAGCTGCCTGTAAGCCGGAAATGGGGAAGAGGGAAAGAGAAAGCTATGCTGTCTGAACTAAGCTAACAGGAAGGTCAGCCACTGATGAACCATCCTGCCTCCGTCTTAGGTTTGAAAGCTATCTTACGGCAAAAACAAACTAGGTTCATTTCTGTTTGTGATTAAATCTGTTTCTCAAGGATTGGGCTCTGCACCTCCTAGAACCGTAACTACAAATGGTTCTGTACTGCCTGCTCCAGGAAAGGGCAACCGCGCCTTTGTTTCAAAGGGTTACTATGACGACCTGTTGTTACAACCACCTTGTTATGACTACCTTACTATGACCATCTTGCAATTGTCTTTGCTTCAGGAGGTTATTAGGACCAATTTGTTATGCTTATGTCCTGCCTCTGTAACCCTGCCTGCCTGCCTGCCAGACCCCACATTTAGAAACTTCCTACCTTGAGCTGTAAAAACCTTATTGTCCCCACATCCAATGCTGACCTTTTAAACCCCCTTAAGGAAAGTCAGCCTATAGACCGTTGATTTTTTTTT
>JADRCD010213607.1:9607-24558 GCA_019843815.1 Montemys delectorum
TGAGACCTAGGCTGGCCTGGAACTCACCCTGAGACCTAGGCTGGCCTAGAACTTACAGATATCCCCCTGCTTCTGTCTCCTAAGGGCTACACCCCAAGGCCTGGCTTCATGTCTCTTTCTCTACCTCCATGTCTCTATGTACAAGTTGGCAGAACTGTCTAGCAAGCAAAAAGGCCTGGGTACCACCCCTAGTACCACATGAACTGGGTATGGTAGCTCACACTTGTCATCCCAGCACCTGGGAGGCAGAGGCAGGAGAGCATCTTCATCTATATATCAAGTTTGAGGCCAGCCTGGTCTACATGAGACCCTGTTTCAAAAAACAGAAGTAATGACCAATGACTTGTCTCCGTGGGTAAAGGGATTTGACACCAAGTCTGATATCTGTGTTTGATCCCGAAGACCCACACAGTAGACAGGGAGAACCTGCCTCTGTAAGTTGTCCTCTGACCTCCACATGCATGCCATGGCACACATATGCCCTCTCAGGAAATTAAAAAAGATCTTTTTTTTTTTTTTTTTAAATCTTGAATCTCACCTGGCATGCCTTTAATCCCAGCACTCAGGTAGCAGAGGCAAGTGAATCTCGTGACTTCAAGGCCAGCATGGTCTACAGAGTGAATTCTAGGACAACCAGGGCTACACAGAGAAACCTTGTCTGGAAAATAACAACAACAACAACAACAACAACAATAATAATAATAATAATTAATAAACTTGAATCTAAATCCCACTTCAATAACAGTTCCTCATTTCTCAAGTTGTCCCAAACATTTATCTCAATCCTCAGGAGAAACAAGACCCAGGTACAGAATTCACCGAGAAGAACTTGGTGATGACAGTCACATACCTGCTGTTCGCTGGGACGATGACCATCGGTGCCACCATCCGCTATGCCCTCCTGCTCCTACTGAGATACCCTCAAGTCCAACGTAAGAAACTGTTCCTGCCAGGCAGGCCCCAGGAACCAGAGCGACGGTTCCAGAGGACAGAATGTGGAGGCAGATGAAAAGGAACATGGTTTAGGATTCCCAGAGTGGTGAGGGCTTCTGAAACTTCTGATCCTAGTACAAGACTTAGTGAGGGGTGAGCCAGGACCCGTCTGTGCCACCTCGTCACCTTGTCACCTTGTCCCCAGTCATGGGGAGGCACAGAAAGATGTTGAGTAGAGAAGATATAACTTATTTATGCATTTATTTTTATTTGAGATAGGATCATATTTTTATTTGAAATAGCCAAAGCTAGCCTGCTACTCACGGTTTAGCCCAGGTTGGCCTCCAACTGAGCATTCTGGCTCGGCTTCCCAAGTGCTGAGTGAGTGTATTAAATTACCACAGCCAGTTTACATCTGCATTTTAGAAAATCTTTGAGCTTCCATGACGGAATGAACTGTAGGAGGCTGGAACTCAGTGATGGAGCTCTTGCCTAGAGTCTTAGGGGACAGTGACGGGGGTGGAGTTCAAGAGCCCTCAATTGGGATCCACTGGTGAGAGGTGGGGATGTGGCTCAATGGCAGAGTGACTGCCTAGCAAGCATGAGGCTCTAAATAACACTCCCCATTAACACCCCAGAACACACACATGCACACACACACACACACACACACACACACACACACACCCATGCATGGTGGTTTGTAAATGATGAGAGAATACTCAAACACTCAGGAAAGTGGACAGAAACCTAAAGAACTAAGACAAGGCTAGGCCAGGCTATGGAGACAAGGGGGATAGAAGCAGAATAGGCAGGTTGTGGAGAACAAGGAAGGACTTGCCCAGGGGCAGACTTGAGTCTCTAGCCGGGAAACTGCAGAGAGTGGCGTTACCCTGAGCTACAGACGGGAAGGATGAGGATGAAGTTGCTTTCAAAAGGGATGCTGAACATGGACTGTAGGTCTTGCCTGCAATCCTAGCACTCAGGAAGCCTAGAGCAGAATAACTGTCACAAGTTCAAGGCCATACCTAGTGAATGAAGGCCTTGGCTACATACCAAGGGCCTGTCATGAGAAAAAAGGAAAAAAAAAATGTGGGTGGGGGGAAATATATTAAAGTCACCTTGAGCCTATGCCTACAAAAAAGAGAAGAATCCAAACTTCACAAGACACTGGATCATCCCTGGAGTTTAAAAATTATAACCAGGCTAGCAAGATGGTTCAGAGGGTAAGAGTGCTCGCTGCCCAAGCATGGGGACCTGAGTTCAAATCTCCACCATCCATGTAAAAAGCTTGGCACATCTGTACCTGTAACTCCAGCACTAACGGAGGAGGGGCCGAGACCGGAAAAATCACTGCTGGCTGCCAGCCTAGCTCCAGGCTCAGCAATAGATGCTAGCAATAAGGTGACTAGTAATGGAGCAGGGCTCAGACGTCCTCCTCGGGTGTGCGTGCATACACCCAAGCACACCTGTGTGCATGCCCCACCTCCCCACACACGAGGAGACTCACCATCCAGGTGTGGTAGTGCACACCTGTAGTCCCCTCCGCACTTAGTAGGCTGAGAGTTTTGAGGCCCAGCCTCGGCTACACATTGAGATACACTCTAGCCTGGGTTATGGGCAAAAGAGAAAACAATGAAAGAGAGGTCACAATCAGAGCTGAGGCTAGCCCTGACCTGAAGTAAGTGAAGGAGGGCAGATGGATAACAGGCCAGGCTGGAAATGAACCATTCCCTCCCCCGACAACCCCTACTCCCATTCCCAGGAAACTCAGTGTTTAGCCTGACCCAATAGGCTGCACTTAGAGGCCCAGGGCCGTTACTGGACTCAACTATGACTTTGAATGAATGACTGAGGCTAGAAAATGGTGATCAATAACAGTGTTCACCATGCCCATACCTTTAATCCCAGCACTTGGGAGACAGAGGAAGATGGATCTCTGTGAACTCAAGTCCAGGCTGGTCTACCTAGTGATTTTCAGGACCATTTTTTATTAGGAAAGTTAAGACAAAATAGATACAATATCCAACAGAGGCTAACGGGACCCCAGGCCTTTGCTGCTCCTCACCTGCTGCCAGCCTTACCCCCAAACCACTGTTGTACAAGATGAGGCTTCTGGGAGAAAAGATCCCAGGGTCCATCCCACCTTTGACCTGCAGCCCTCCTCTTGCATCAGAGCGTGTTCGGGAGGAGCTGATCCAGGAGCTGGGTCCCGGCAAGGCTCCGAGTCTCAGCGATCGAGTTCGCCTCCCTTACACGGATGCTGTTTTACATGAGGCACAGCGGCTCCTGGCACTGGTACCCATGGGAATCCCCCACACCATCACAAAGACCACTTGCTTCCGAGGATACACTCTGCCCAAGGTAGGTGGATGGCACGGCCAGAGCAGTTATCTCTGCCCTGGGACTTGCTTTTTGATATCTCTCGGCCTCTGTCTGGATCCTCGCCCAACCACCACCCACCCCTTTCTCTCCCACCTCTATTGAAAAACAGTTCAGACTAGAGTACCACCAGGGGGCGATATATTCTCAATCCTGAGATAACATCTCAGCCGGGGCTCCTTCTGGAATCAAATCCTTATGTTAATCTTGTTGTTTTCTTAGCTGGAACTTGAACAAGTTGCTTCATCCACTGAGCCTCAATATACCCCTCTTTTAAATTAGGAATAATAATAATAGTCATTTGGACTTGTAAGATATTGCTTGTAAAACATCTACCCAGCTCTTGATGGCAGATGGGTGCCCCACGTAGCACAGAAGGCAGGCAGTGTCAGAATGAGCCCCTTACGTTGTGTCAGCTATTGTTCCGGGTGCTTCCTGTTAGTATTACTTTCTTTCACCTCCAAAACAATCCTATGTAATTATCACACCCATTTTACAGACGGACGAACTAAGATGTGTGCGCCCAGCCAGAGAGTGGGAAGACAAGATTTAAACCCAGAACCTAAGCTTTAATCACTTCAGCCTGCCTTTCTGTTCCTTAAGAACAGTCCCATGATGCTTTTCTGGAGCTCCTTCACCTTCACAGCTCACACCCCATGGCCAGACTCCCCAGCAAGTCATGCTTCGCCCTCTACTCCGGTTCCTCCGCCTGCCTTCACCTTCTACCATAACAGCCCCCAAAGAACACACAAACTCCATCTGGCCTGTGAGACTGCAGCCTCCCCGCCTGTCCCTTCTTGGACATCCCTCCTACACACGCTCTCGTCCTTTGCCTCCCTGGGACATTCCCCAGAGAGGTGGCTTCGTACAGCTACAACTTAATCTCAGAATCACAACAGACTCCCGGAATCTCAAAACAGTATAAAAATAACGCACTTTGCCAGCCTTCCCCAGGGATTTCCTTGGCTCCTGCTTAACTTCTCTAGGCTTAGTTTCTCCATCTTTTTTAATATCACCCCTCACCCCCATAAGGTACTAGGGGCTGAACCCAGGGCCTCTTACACACTAAGCAAGTGTTCTATCACCGACTTACATCCCTAGACACACACCCTTGTGGGGTTTGTATCTTTGTTTTGTTTGTTTTCCTTTTGAAATAAGATCTTGTTAAGTAGCATGGGCTGGCCTTGAACTTGCAATCTTGCCTCCTTCCTGCCTCAGCCTCCAGGCTCCTGCCACTACACCTAGACTCTCTGTCTTTAAATTGGGCGTACTATTACCTCCTTCCTGAGCTTTATTCCAGAGAGTCAAGGTATGAGGGCAGGACTGGGGCCACCGTGTGAACCTGTTTTATACAAGGCAGTGAGTGTGAACACTGAAAGAAAATGCTTGGTTATCCCAGCAAGATGGCAGATGCCTACTGTGCCAGCACTGGGAGACTGAGGCAGGAGAATTGCTGCAAGTTCAAGGCTAACCTGGGCTACACAATAAGACTTGGTCTAGAAAGAAAGTAGGAGCAAATGGAAGAAAAGAGAGAGAGAATGAGAGTCACAGACACATTTACTTTAAAAGAGTGCATAGTGCTGTAGCTGAGGACCCAAGTTTCCTTCTCAGCATCTTCGTTGGATGGCTCACAGCTACCTGTAACTCCAGCTCCAGGGGGATCCGATGCTTCTGCATCTACGAGTATCCATATGCACACACACACACACACACACACACACACATACACTCACTCACACACTGACACACATATACTTAATTTAAAATACTAAAATAATAAAATCTAAATACAAATAATTCTTTAAAAAAAAACTTAATTTTTAATCAAGTTATCTTAAAAGTATCCATGTAGAACACCCAACTGTATGAGCTTTTACCTGTCTCCTCAGGGCACTGAGGTCTTTCCTCTGATTGGCTCCGTACTGCATGACCCTGCGTTTTTCCAGAACCCAGGAGAGTTCCAACCAGGCCGCTTCCTGGATGCAGATGGTCGGTTGAGAAAACACGAAGCTTTCCTGCCCTTCTCCTTAGGTACCTGCTGGGCTTTAGGGATAATCGGAAGGTGCCGATTGGCCAGTGGTGTCAGCTCCAGTTGGGGAGGCACTTTCCTGCACCCCGGGGTCTCTGTCGGCTCCCCATTTCTGTAGGCCTAGATGTGACCACAGCTGACTCAGTCCTTCCCTGCCAGGTAAGCGAGTCTGCCTGGGAGAAAGCCTGGCTCGGGCAGAGTTATGGCTCTTCTTCACTACCATCTTGCAAGCCTTCTCCCTGGAGACCCCGTGCCCGCCGGGTGACTTGAGTCTGAAGCCAGCCGTCAGTGGACTTTTCAACATCCCCCCGGACGTCCAGCTGCAGGTCTGGCCCACTGGCGACCAGTCCAAATGAAGGAAGGAATTTGGGAGGTGGGAGTCATCTGGGACGAAATAGCCTCTAGGGTGTGCGTGAAGTAGGCCTCTCAGAAGCTCCGTCACACCAGACACCACGCACGCACGTATCGAAGCAGCTGTGGAGACCAGGGACCACGCCCCCCACTATACCACTGCACTGCAGCTGATGCATGTGCAATTTTTGGAGAGGGCTTTCTGAAATGGGGATCTTGCCATGTGGTGACACAAGTCGATCTCAAACCTGTGACCCTCCCTCCTCAGCGTCCTGTGCTCTGGAATTACAGGTACACCCCGCCATGAGCTGCATAGGCCTTCAGCCTACCTAATGTAATAATATAGGCCATCTGGAATTACAAGCGTATTCCACTAGACACTCCTCTGTCCACCACACAACTCTGTATGCTCACAACCCTAATCCAGCTACTGCTCACACAGACACGCAGATGACCCAACCGCGTTCAGGACTCTTACTCTACCTGTCTAACACCCCCAGCACCACTGTTGCTGGGTCCCCGCCATAGAAAACAGCATGGCCCCGCTGGGGTCATGTCACAGCCAGAACGATGTTGGGGTCTACTCCCATGGATGACCTCATCACCATCCAGGCACATCAGTGGCTCCATCGACAGCCACCAGCCAGTAATCCACACAGCCGAATCATACGTGACAACATCTTGGCCCTTCCAAACTTCTTCCCACTGAGACACACCGTGACGACAAACTGTTCCCCAGCCACCTCCACACCCTTGCCCCTCAAACATGCTCCTTCCAACAAAATTTTCCCAAATATAAATGTTTCCTGGTCTGTAATTGTGCACACAGACCTTGTACAAATGAGGACCAACAACCCAAAGAGAAAACTTTCCCAGTCATGTTTTATACAATCATGTTGTCAGGGGCCTGCTCTCAAACACATTCTGATCTCAGGCTGCCTACAAGTCCTCATCAGAGTACTGGAAATGTATCCTTCCCTTGGAAGGACTAACTGGCCACACAGGGATGGTGCAGGGGAGTGCTTTTGGCTGTTCCAGTCCTCCTTATCAGGACAGAAGCCACAGCTGACCTCTTTGTGACTGGAAGGTCCCCATTTTGCAATAAAAGTTTGTTTCTGGCCAGGAACTGACCCCCTCTGCTTGTGTGAGTAAGGGGTGGGGATGAGGGAGTCCGCCCCTCCCCTGAGGCTGGGAGGGGACAGAAAAACATGGTTACCGCCCGCCCACCTCACTGTTGACATCAGTGCCAGATGTGAAGCTGAGGGGGAGGGAAGGGAACAGGACAGGGCCGAGGCTGTCTGCTGTCCCGCCTCGGGATTACTGGGAAGTCTTCGGCCAACAACAGATCTGGCCTCTGGAAGGGCTCCAAATCTGAAAGCAGATACTGACACACAGGCCATCACCTACTCTCGCTTCCACTACCGTGCTTTCCCTCCTGGTTTTTCCGATTGCTCCATTTTCTTTTTTTTTTAAACAATCATCAACTCTTTCAGCTCTGCCTGGAGGTGTAGCCCTATGGTAGGTGCCTGCTTCCCATGTATAGGGCCCAGAGTCCCATCTTCATTAGTGACAGAAATAAAAAATAAAGTGACCACTAACTTTCTGCTGGGTCTATTTCACTTGCCACTTTTTGTTAAGGTTACTTCAAGAAAAATATTAGAAAATAATTGAACGTGTGTGTCCTTTAATTTCTTTTAAGACAGGGCCTTAGACAAGTGATGCTGGTGCATGCCTTTAATCCCAGCACTTGGGAAGCAGAAGCAGGTGGATCTGTGTGAGTTCGAGGCCAGCCTGGTCTACAGATCAAGTTCTAGGATAGCCAGAGCTACACAGAGAAACCATGTCATTCGAAAAACCTAAAAAAAATAAAATAAAAAAATGAAGAAGAGGAGGAGAAGGAGGAGGAGGAGGAGGAAGGTCTTTGGTGGCCCAGGCTGACTTCTCTGTAAAGTGAAGGCTAGCCTTGAACTTCTGATTTCCCCTTGCCTCGACATCCCAAGTGAAAGGATCACAAGTGTGCTCCACTCTGCCTGTTTCGTTTTCTTTTTTGAGACAGGGAGGGTTTCTCTGCTTAGCCCTGACCATCCTGGAAGTTGCTCTGTAGACCAGACTGGCCTTGAACTCAGAGATCCACTTACCTCTTGAGCCTTGTCACATGCTAAGTAGGTGAGTGCTATCGACTGAGTGACCTATAGACCTATACCCACCCCTGAGCTATATCATCATTTTAAAAGCTTTCCAAGAGACTGGAGAGACAGCTCAGCAGTTAAAAGCCCTGACTGTTCTTCCAGAGGTCTCAAGTCCAGTCCCAAGCACCCATATGACAACTCAAAACTGTCTCATTACTCCAACCCCAGGATCTGGTGTCCTCTGAGGATACCACATGAATGTGGTACACAGGTAGATATACATGCAGACGAAACACTTATACCCATAAAATTACACGTATTCATACATAATTTATCAAAGAAGTCTTCTAGTTCGGGAGATGGCTTAGTACCTAAAATGCTTGTCACACAGCATGAGGACCTGAGTTGGGATCCCCAGGACCTACATAAAGCGAGAGGCAGTACTGTGCATCTATAGTCTCAGGGCTTCTAAAGTCAGGTGGGAGCCAAAGATAGGAGGCTCACAGGTCAGCTAGCCTCACACATTCAATAGTGAACCACAGACGCATCTCAAACTACGTAGGAAGTGAGGATCCGTTCGCAACATTCTCTTCTGACCCAGCCATGGCACATAGATCCATATAATGAGATCATGTGCATGTGCACACACAAAGTTTTGGGTTAAATTCTATAGAAGGGTATAAGAATGGAATTAGATCTTACAGGCATTTCCATTTCTGATTGCACCTTGCCTGAGAAAAGATTTACTATTTTAGACAGTTAATAAGTTTCAAATAGCCGGGCGGTAGTGGAGCATGCCTTTAGTCCCAGCACTTGGGAGGCAGAGGCAGGCGGATTTCTGAGTTCGAGGCCAGCCTGGTCTACAGAGTGAGTTCCAGGACAGCCAGGGCTACACAGAGAAACCCTGTCTTGAAAAATAAACAAACAAAAAGTTTCAAATAGTTTCAAATGTCATATAGTTCAGTAGTGAAGCCCTGCCTAGAATTCCCCAGTGAGGGGCTGGGGGTGGGGCTCAGTGGTAGAGCCCCTGCTTAGAATCCCCCAGTGAGGGGCTGGGGGCATGGCTCAGTGGTAGAGCCCCTGCCTAGAATCCCCCAGTGAGGAGCTGGGGGCGTGGCTCAGTGGTAGAGCCCCTGCCTAGAATCCCCCAGTGAGGGGCTGGGGGCGTGGCTCAGTGGTAGAGCCTCTGCCTAGAATCCCCCAGTGAGGAGCTGGGGGCGGGGCTCAGTGGTAGACTGCTTACTTAGCATGCAGGAAACCTCGAATCTCATGACAAATAGTGCAAAACATAAGAAATGAAAAAATTCTGGAGTTCTGAATAATTAAATGAGTATAAATTATTGAGTGTCATATTGGTTTTGTTGCTGCTGCTGCTGTTGTTGTTTGAGACAGGTTATCTCAATTATATATCCGTGAATGTCCTGGAATTCACTACATGTCCAGACTGGCTTCAAACTCACAGAGCTCCA
Organism: Montemys delectorum; assembly: GCA_019843815.1. Lineage (NCBI taxonomy): Eukaryota > Metazoa > Chordata > Mammalia > Rodentia > Muridae > Montemys > Montemys delectorum. The sequence continues at coordinate 18,901 of JADRCD010213607.1, forward strand.
CTTGCCTCTGCCTCCCAAGCTTGTACTACCACCACCTTTGAGCCATCTTGATGGCTCTTAAAACGAAACACACACACACACACACACAAAAAAGAACGGGCTGGAGAAATGGCTCAGTGGTTAAGAACACAGACTGTTCTTCCAGAGGTTCTGAGTTCAATTCCCAGCAACCACATGGTGGCTCATAACCATCAGTAATGGGATCTGATGCCTTCTTCTAATGTGTCTGAAGACAGTGACAGTGACTTCATATACATAAAATAAATAAGTAAATCCTTTTTTTTTTTTTAAGTGGCAATGACTTGTGCTTGCTTTGCACTCAAAATTCACATTCAAGGAAATCTGGAATCTTCAAAGTAATGTATTTAGAGTCATGGAACTAAATATGGTAGTGCATGCCTCTAATTTCAGCACCCAGGAGGCTCAGGCAGGCTGATTACCAAGAGTTTGAGGCTAGCATGGAGTACACAGTGAGTCTGAGGTGGCCTAAGCTGTATCTAAAGGCTGTTTCAAAGAGAAGTAGGCACATAATAACCCTGGACCTTGCACTCTGTCAACATAAAAGTTGACATTACGATTATCTCAGTAGGAAAAAAAGAAGACAAACTCATTCATGGCTTCATCCACAGACAAAAATTATTGGACATCAAGATGAAACTTATTCAATTAGTGACTGTGGTCAAGGAGCATAGACTTGGAGACATAGTTTCTGGGTAGTGTTTGCCTCATAAACACCATAGTAACACCAATATACAGCTCAGTTGGTCTAGCGCTGGCCTCGCAAGCATGAGGTCCCGAGATCAAAGCCCAGTACACACACTCACACACACTCACTCATACACACATACACACTCACCCACACACACTCAAACACACATACACACTCACTCATACACACATACACTCACACACACACACACACACACACACAAACACACACTCACACTATACATTGTCTTCTTGTATCATGTAGGTTTCAGAAATCAAAACCTATCAATTTAGGAACTGGAGAGATGGCTCAGTGGTTAAAAGCACTGACTAATCTTCCAGAGGTCCTGAGTTCAATTCCCAGCAACCACATGGTGGCTCACAACCATCTGTAATTGGGTCTGATGCTCTCTTCTGGTGTGTGCTGAAGGACATATATAAAATAAAAAAAAAAAATCTTTAAAAAAAAAACCCTATAAACTCTTTAGTCAAAGTATATAACTTGGCCGGGCGGTGGTGCCGCACGCCTTTAATCCCAGCACTTGGGAGGCAGAAGCAGGCGGATTTCCGAGTTCGAGGCCAGCCTGGTCTACAGAGTGAGTTCCAGGACAGCCAGGACTACACAGAGAAACCCTGTCTCGAAAAGTATATAACTTAATGGCATTAAATAGATTCACATCTACTTTTATTACTACTATTATTTTATGTGTATGTGCGTATATACATGTGTGCATGTGTGCATGCCTGCAGCAATGAGAAGAGGGCATCAGATCCCTTGGACCTAGTATTACTGGGGCCTGTGGTCTTCCAACGTGGGTTCATGGAACTGAATTTTAGTGTTCTGCAAGAGCAGGAAGCTCTGTTAATCCCAAGGCTATCTCTTCAGCCCCTCATTTTTGTTTGTTCTGAGACAGGTCTCATTCAACAGCCCAGGCCAATCTGAGATTCACTATGTACTAAGTTTACTACAGAGTCCTACATCAACCTTTGGAATTACAAGCATGAGCCACCACGCCCAACTAATGTTTACTTTTGAAACGTCAAAAATCGTATGGCTCACTTTGTCATGTGTCATGACAAGCAGATCAATATTTACATTTCCCTGATGGCCTCGTAAAAGGATTTTGTTTTCACTCTTGCGCTTATTTGTTTAATTATTTATCTATCTATTTATTTTGTGTTGGAAGGAGGTGTTGGTATGATGTACCATGCTACCAGAGTGGAGGTCAGGGGACAGTTGCAGAAGTATGTTCTCTCTGTCCACAGTGTGGGTTGCAGGCATCAAACTCAAGCTGTGGGTCCCGGAGGCAAGCGCCTTTACCCAGTGAGCCACGTCACTGGCCTTACAAGTGTATTTTATACTATATTTATTTTTGCGTTTGTTTGCTTGGTGTTCCTGTGTGTGTGGTAAAGATTTAAAAATGTTTATGTATATATGTCTACCTACACGTATGTGTGCTGTGTGTGTCTGATACATGTGGAGTCCAAAAGAGGTCACTAGATCCCCTGAAACTAGAGATAAAAGTGGTGGGTGCTGGGGAGTCAAACCCAGTACTCCGCAAGAGCAGCAAGTGCTCTTAACCACCAAGGGATCTCTCTAGCCCAGCCTACACATCACAGCTCATTTAGGGATTGAATGACCCTTTCACAAGGGTTACATATTAGATATCCTGCATATCAAATATTTACATTATGTTGTGTAACAGTAGCAATATAGCAATTATGGAGTAGCAATGAAATACTTTTACAGTTGAGGATCACCACAACTTGAGGAACTGCATTAAAGAGTCGCAGCATTAGAAAGGTTGAGAACCACTGCTCTACCTCCACTCTGTTTTGAGACAAAGCCTCATGTAGCTCAGGCTGGCCTTAAACTTACCATGTAACTGGAGCTGGCCTTGAACTCCTGAGCTTCCTGCTTCCACATCCCAAGTGCTGAGATTATAGGCGAATGTCACCAGGCTTCATGTAGACTTGTTGAAATTAAAACTCAGTGGCTAGAGAGACAGCTCAGCAGTTAAGTGCACTAGCTGCTCTTCCAGAGGACGCAGGTTCAATTCCCAGCACCCAGATCACAACCTTCTATAATTCTAGATGCCCTCTTCTGGTTTCTGTGGGCACTGCACCCACATGGTACTCAGATACCTGTGCAGGCAAAACACCCATACACATAAATATAGAAGTAATTTTTTAAAATTAGAATCTTGATTTCACTTGATCTGTGTCTTAGGTTTTTGAAATATGTAACCATTCTCCATTCTTTTGCTTATTTTATGTCACTTCACTTAGTTTATTCTAAATTTTTATTACATTTATTTATTTTCATATGTGGGGGTAGGTGTTGGTACTCTTTCCACCTGGGGATTGAACTCAAACTGTCTGGCCTCAAACTCCTTATCTTCTTCCTGCCTCAGCCACCTGAGTGTTGGGATTGTGGGCATGTGCCACCACATGCCACGTATCCTTTATATTTTAAATAGCCTGGGTCATTTGTCCCGTGTAAGTGTTTATATTCTGGTTATGGCAGACAGCTTCTTTGTGATGTCACTCAATGTCCTCCTCTGAACTGGAAGCTGGATTAGATGCAGGCTCATTCTGGCAAAGAGCTTCTCCGTGGAGATGCCTGTGGCAGACTCCAAGACCTCAGCATAACGACTCCACCATGAAAGTCACATTTAGGCCATAAAACTCAACGCGCAGACAGCACCACCTGCCCAAAGGAAAACATAGACCTAAGCCATCAAAGGCCAGGGCTCTGGGGAAATCTCTGAATGTGTTAACCTTGCTTTTTGGCTTCTGGAGTTCTGCTTCTAGCTAAACTGTTCTTGTTAACTGAAGTACGTCAATCCAGAATACAAGTTTTGTGCATAAAAGCTCACCCTGAGAAAGCAGTGGTGGCACACATCTTTACTCTCAACCTCAGGAGGCAGAGGCAGGTGGATCTCTGTGAGTTCAAGGTCAACCTGGTCTATAGAGCTAGTTCTAGGGTTATACAAAGAAAGACTGCCTCAAAAAGAGGGGGTGGGGGATAAGAGGAAGAGGAGGGGAGGGAGGCAGACAGATAGATGGGCTGACTAACTGACTGACTGACTCAGGGAATCCTGAATGTCCAGTGTAGTTGCCTGCCAGCTTTGTATCAGCTTCATCTGTGTTTGAGTGGTCTTCTCTGGTGGATATCCAACATTCCCTCTCGTGTCACATCACAAAAGCATACCTCATGTGTTGTAAGAGTTAAGATTGGTATGTCTGGGTGCTGGTGTCTACTAGGAAATCCCCCACCAACTTTTCACTTAACGGTCTTAGCTGATGGATCCTTAGAACCCAGTGAAGGATCAGGGAGACAGATCACTGGGTAAAAGGGCCTACCACTAAGCTTAAAAGCCTGAGTTTTTCAATCTCAGGGATCCACATGGTAGAAGGAGAGAAATGACTGCTGCAAATTGTTTCTGATTTCTACACACAAGTACAATGCGGTGCCACATACACATCAAATAAATAAATAAAGATAAATCACACACACACACACACACACACACACACACACACTAAAAATAATCTAAATAAAACCCAGTGGAGGTCTGGGGGCATAGGTCAGTGATAGGGCACTTGTGAGGGATGTGTGAGGCCCTTCGTTCTATTTATTTATTTATAAAATTTATCAGCTAGGCATGGCGCTCCACCCCTGTGACCTCAACACCCAGGAGACTCAACAGAGTTATAAAATGAATAGCTGTCTCAGAAGACCCAGGGTTTGGAATGTAGCTCAGTGGTAGAGTACTTGCCTAGACTCTACTAGTGAGAACCTAGGGATGTGGCTCATTCACTCAGCTCTTACCTAATACAGACTCATTAGCATGATTTCATAAGGCCCCAGGTTCTGTTCCTGGCACCAAAGAAATATTAATCAATAAACAAAACCAGATCAAATCCTATCTTTCCAGCCCAAGCCTTCAGAATAATGAGCAAGATTTTCCGCTGGGCTGAGGCTACTCCTGATCCTGCCTGGGCCTACCTGTGTCTGCACTCATTCCAGTCCCAAATGTGTCTCCCTATCATTCCAGTCCCAAATGTGTCTCCCTATCATTCCAGTCACAAATGTGTCTCCCCAAAGTTACACGTGCCTGCCTCTGAGTCTTTGCGATGGTGGCTTCCCCGCCTGGAACGCTCTTGCCACGTGGCAAGAGAGAGCTACTTCCTTAGCTCTCTAGCTTAACCCTGGAGAGAGACCTTCCTCACCACAGGCTCTGAAGGCGACACTTCCAGCCTCGATGCTTCCTCAAGGTCCAACCTACTTCCTCATAAGTACTTTTATCATTGTTTTTCTGTCTCTTTAAAAAAAAAAAAGGGAGATCCAAACCGGGCGGTGGTAGCGCACGCCTTTAATCCCAGCACTTGGGAGGCAGAGGCAGGCAGATTTCTGAGTTCAAGGCCAGCCTGGTCTACAGAGTGAGTTCCAGGACAGCCAGGGCTACACAGAGAAACCCTGTCTGGAAAAAAAAACAAACAAACAAACAAAAACAAAGGAGATCCAGGGCTGGAAAGGTAGCTTTGTGGCTAAGGGCATGCACTTGCTGATCTTGCAGAGGACCCGGGTTTGATTCTCAACACCTACTTGGGAGATCACACCATCTGTGATTCCAGTTCCAGGGGACCCAATGCCCTCTTCTGAACTCTGCAGGCTCCTGCACTCACATGTGACACAGAGATATTGAAGTCAGGATTACACACACACACACACACACACACACTCACACTCACATACACACACAATAAATAAATATTTTTAATAAAAGTAGGAATGGGCCGGGTGGTGGTGGCGCACGCCTTTAGTCCCAGCACTTGGGAGGCAGAGGCAGATGGATTTCTGAGGTCAAGGCCAGCCTGGTCTACAGAGTGAGTTCCAGGACAGCCAGGCTACACAGAGAAACCCTGTCTCGAAAAACCAAAAAA
>JADRCD010213608.1:0-44716 GCA_019843815.1 Montemys delectorum
AGGAAAATCAGACAGGCCTTCAATTCCCATGTTGTGTGTATTTTGGAGCCACTTTCCTGCATTTGAATTTTATGCCACGTATGTTTTTGTTTTCTATTTCTTATGTCTCTACTTTTCATTCCTTTTATTCTTAAATACCGTGCAACCCTGAGACTTCAGTTTAGATAAATCATTATGAATGTATCTACGGGTTTTCCATTTTGAGTTATTGTCACTTTCTGCATAGTTGGGCCAACTAAGAATTATATTTTTTTCAGTTCATTCAGTGTTAGCCATTGTGATGATGACTAGAACGTAACTATCCATGAAACAAGAAGAATGTCAGCTATGGCCTTGAGAGATGGCTCAGCAGTTAAGAGCACTTGCTGTTCTGCCAGAGGATCCCACATCATTCTCACAACTGGATATACTGCGGCCCCAGGATATCAGGCCCCTTCTGGTCTCTTTGGGTACCAGCACACATTAATATAGACACAGAGAGAAATTTGTTTTTAAATCAGCTGAAATATTTATGCTCATCCAGAAAAACATTAAATCTTTGTCATGTCTCTGGAGTGCACAGAGTGTATGTTGCAATGATGAGCACTGTGCTTTCTCTGAGCCGTTTTCAACAATAATCGGTTTCACAATTTATGGCAAAGTCTCCCAACACATTTCCAAACATGTGAATATAGATCACAAGTGAGCAATGATGTTATTGTACTTTATAAAATATGATGCCTTATATTGGTATTATCCTTTTCTTTCCTCAATATTGCTCATTATTATTATTGATATTCATCTCTATGAATTTTAACATAATTTCCTTTTAGGTACTCATTTTTAAGCCTTGGCCCTGAGAAGTCTATAGAGAAGCTGTTGCTCTATGACCTTGACGATGGCATCGGGCTGCAGCTCTAGTCATGTCCTTAGCATTTGTAGTTGGCTGTACTTTGATTTTGTTGTTATTCTTTTAGACTATGGCTCACTCTGTAGCCTCCCACGTGCTGGGGTTACGCATAAGGTTATACATCAACCCCAAGTTAGATTTGGGAAGATTCAATTGTGGTTCCAAGACTATCTTCTGATTTGTGGATTAGCATTCAAGAATCTTAATGGTTTTGTTTTTAGTTTTAAATTTTAAAACATTATTGATTTTGCGATTGAATCTTTGCTAGGTAGATCATGCTGGTCTCAAACTTCATTCTGCCAAAGGTGTGTGCCCCAACATCTGGAGCATCTTAACCTATAATATCTGGATGCTTTCATTCGGTATGTTTTTCATGGGTGTTGGGTCTAGGTTTGCCACAATGGACTTGGAAGCTGGACCCTTTGATAGGCCAGTAAAGCATTTATGCCTGATAGCCTTTAAAAGCTACCCCACAACATTTTTGAAGCAATTTTCCTACCTCAAATCATATAACATAAAACTTTTAGACCATACTAGTATTAAATGCATTATATATTTTAAAAAGCATTATTTCTTTAAAGTAAAATTGTCTTAAAAATATATCCTTGGAAATGAAATTTTGCTGAGGTCACAAATCACCTGTAACATCTAATAATCAATTCAATCTGACTTTAAACTCTTGGTGGTTTGGGAGCAGGAACTTGTATTTAAAAAGAAGATTGGCTTATTAGCTGAATTATGCAATTATAAGTAAATGTGGCCACAGCTGGTTTCGATATTTTTTTATACACCTGATTGGAAACAACAGGTTTTTTAAATATATTTTTCATTTCTTACACTGACACCTAGTGTTCACTATTTCTGATATTGAAGTGTTGGTTTTAGTTATTAGTAGCTATAGAAATAGATTTCCATTCAACAAATTTGTAGAAGTACCCCCAAATACATATCACTCCATCTTATTTTCTACCCTGGAGTCACTGGTTATCTGATTACTTATGTGACACCAACATAGCCAACTGGTAGGCCACTTTGCAACTGAAAAAATTCATCAGAAGCATAGACTGATCCAGGAATTGAAAAAAGTTTTTAAAACAAGGATTCTTAGAATCTGCTTTGTAACTGGTGTTGTGTAATAATGCATAGTTCTTTCACCCTCGTGTTCATTAGACGATGACACATGTGTGAGTTTGTTCTTTGGGTCATTGAGATAACAACCCCATGTTCAGTTATGCAAGCTCTGAAGAAATGAAGCAAGGCTGCGAGCTTCACTTGTTGGGAGGATAAAGCCAGATTACTTGGGAGATCTGAAGTGTTGTGCTTTCATTGTTTCCTGTGAATTTCTCTGAGTCAGGGCTTCTTACAGTTTCCATCCATCCATGATCCATTTTTACCCAGGAAATTTTTACATTACCTCACCTGCATATCTATGGTATACAAACCAAATATTCACTGACAATAAATCTTTAAAAAACTACAGCAATTCTTTTGTATTTATACACTTTTATCACTTAAAAACATTTTTTTAGAGGAAGATAAGAAAAGTTGTTTTATTTGGTCCTGTTTATCAAAACACTGAAAAATGATACACATATGAGTACATAAAACATAAATGTACACATGTAAATTTCAATCTCAAATTGTAAAAAAAAATGATACTCAATATTAGATTTAGATTTACCATAGATATTAGTGATTAATTTAGAATTTTGATTCAAGATGAACAAAGCAGACATTAAAAGTAAACTGCACCAATGCAATACATGAAATAAAAGTATAATAAACATTCAGATGAAATATAGGAAATCTGCTCTAGAATAGATAATTATTTTTAGTATATTTGCATAAAATTATTGTGTATTAAAAGAATACTTAAAATTAGTTTTATTTTTATTTAGATTTTTGAAATATTATGAGTCAATATATGTGTCAGGAATTCTGTAACATTTACTATATCTTATATAAAAACACTTGTCATATAAGTAAATTAAATTTAAATAATTTTTTGTCTTAAATTTTTTTGTAAATTCAAAATAATTAAAATTTATTTTTAGAGAAACAAAAAGTAAGAGTATTATGAACTTTAGAGTCAAATCAGTTTGGATTTGAATTAATAATATACTACCTGAAAAGACTTCCCATTTTTTTCATTCCTAGTAAAATAATCTTTTTTTATTAGATATTTTCTTTATTTACATGTCAAATGATATCTCCTCTCCTGGTTACCCCTCCAAAAAAATATCAAAAACAAAAACAAGAAACAAACCCTCTTTCCTCTCCCCTCTCCTTGCTCTCCAACCCACCCTCTCCTACTTCCTGGCCCTGGCATTCCCCTACACTGGGGTATAGAACCTTCACAGGACCAAGGGCCTCTCCTCCCACTGATAACTGACTTGGCCATCCTTAGCTACATATGCTGCTGGAGCCATGAGTCCCACCATGTGTACTCTTTGGTTGGTGGTTTAGTCCCTGGGAGCTCTGAGGGTACTAGTTAGTTCATATTGTTGTATGTCCCAAGGGGCTTCAAACCCTCCAGCTCCTTGGGTCCTTTCTCTAGCTCCTTCATTGGGGACCCTGTACTCAGTTCAGTGGATGGCTGTGAGCCTCTACTTCTGTATTAGTCGGGTACTGTCAGAGCCTCTCAGGAGACAGCTATATCAGGCTCCTGTCAGCCAGCACTTGCTGACATCCACAGTAGTGTTTGGGTTTGATGATTGAATATGGAAAGGATTCCCAGGTGGAACAGTCTCTGGATTGTCCTTCTTTCAGTCTCTGCTCCATAATTTGTCTCTGCAACTCCTTAGATGGGTATTTTGTTCCCCCTTCTAAGAAGGAATGAAGCATCCACACTTTGGTCTTCCTTCTTCTTGAGTTTCTTGTGGTTTTGATGTGCTTTTTAAACTTACTTAAAAATTCAGAGGGATGTGTAACAGTGCATTTTTAGAAAATCTTCAACATTTTTCAATGTTCATTGATAAATTATTGGAAAATATATTCCAATTCTAAACCAGAATTCACTTATGAACTTCAAATGAATTCAGCAATTTTAAAGTCAAACATTTTAACACAGTACAGTCCAAAGATAGATGAATTTGTTACCACTGAGGAGGAGTGGTGATCAGGAAATAGCAAAGGTCTCTTTGCTGTTGCTACAGAACCATGCTTCTGGAAAGGCAAAACTTTCATGTACAGGAAGTCATGTCTCCAGTCTGAGTGGAGTTTTTTCAGGCAATGTTGGTGTTTCTTGATGTGACACCAAAAGTAGTCCAGGACCACAGGGATCATGAATTGCCCCATACAACACTAGTGAGCACTGTCAGACACACTTCAGATTGATTCCATGCTTAATGTCAATTTAATTTTTGTTTATTACACATTCAGCAAGCTTGTGCTGTTGTCAAGTTTGACACAACCTCATGTATAGTTGAAACCCACACTTTTGGAAGCTGGGATTTTAAAGCCTCAACTGTTGTAGTGACAGTGTTTAGAGATCTAGATGAGTTTCAGATTTTCTTTAATTGAGGAACACATACTGTCTAATGTGGAGTAAATGCTATAACATCAATTGTTGTTGTTATAGCAGAGATATGGTGGCTAGTATGTGTAATGAAATCTGCTCAATAGTTTTTAAAAATTTACTTATTTTTGTACAAGTGTTTTCCTGTGTATGTACACCACATGTGTACAGCACCCACGGAGGCCAGAAGAGGGCTTGGGTGTGCTAGAACTAGAATTACAGATGGTTGTAAGCAGCCATGCGAATTCTGGGAACTCTGAAGTAGCAGGCACTCTTGATTGCAGAGCTATTTCTCCAGCCATCCCTTCGTTTCATTATATTCTGTCTCATTAAAGTGAGCAGTGATTACTATTGGGATAACTTCTCTACTGAGATTGAATATTAATTTTAAGCTTCGGAGTCAATGAAGAAGACTAAATATAAAGTTGTTCATAATAGAATCATTGTTTTGCAAACTTCAGAATGTTCAAACAATGTCTCTTTACAAAGGACATTATGTTTGTATTTAAAACCTGAACATTTTAAATGTAGGGCAGAGAAGTCTGTGCTGTTTGTCACGGCAGCTATAGTGTTCTTGCTCTGTCTCGCTTCCTTATTCAACTTATTCCTTTTCAACTTACATACAGGTTTTATATTCATGAGCATCTTCCCTGACAAAAGAATTTGTTCCTTCTCAGAAGAACACTTCCTGGTTACCTCCCATTGCAGACATTGTTTCAGATGGCTTAGAAGAGGAAGTGACAAGTCATCTGTCTTGGTTCCCAGAAAAGATGCCTATAGGGATGCAGGGAAAAGCATAAAGACAGTAGACAGTAGAAGGAAGCTTTCATGAGTTTCAGATCATTTATTTTTGTGTTGCTTATGGGACTCTTTTTGCGAGCATGTGGTGATAATTTCAGAATTATGAAGTTCACCCAAGAATGAACCACATTCTTGGAAATGAGTTCTCATGTTTCCTTAGCTATTTCTCTGGCATCATATCCTGAAAAGAACTTGTCACTTCCAGGAGTTATAGGTCAGGTAGTTATAGTCTGGGACATTGTTTGTCCGCAGTCTTCATAAATTTCAGTCGTCAATTTGGAAATGTCCCTGACTCTTTATGTTGAAATGGAAATTGAGCATTCTATAAACACTATCCATAAAGCTTTTTTTTTCTGTATATCTGTAGTTACTTCTGAATATTTAACTGAAATTGTGTCTTCTTGTTGAAAGTAGGAAATATAGTGTTAAATGATATTTGTTTCTTCTCGTATTTTATCCATATGAATAGATATTGGGAAGTTGACTGGCTACTATTTTGTTTCACTTTATTCTTTTTTACTTAGAAGCCTGACTTTAAAAAAAAAAAAAAAAAAAAAAAAAAAAAAAAAAGCAAGGCATTGCCCTCATATGTAACTGAGTGAACATTCACCTAGCTTTTTCCTTTCTGTTTCAATTGGCTGAAATGGCTAGAGCAGGCAGTGAGTTTTGGATAGTTTCTAGTTTGATGTTTGGTCAGGCTCATGAGTAAAACATTCCACAACTACTTTGATTCCTTTGCTGCATTGTTAAGATATAACTGTTGAAATAGTGCAGTCTTGAGAGTTCATCTCCCTTGCCAAGAGTGCCCTGCCTGTTTCTTCATGTATATTCTGCATGTAAGAGATGGGACTGATTGGATAGATGTCCTGGCTCAGCTGCATTCTTGTTCATCAAAGAGTTGCTAAGGAATGAGGCAATCACCTTCCTTCCTTCCTTCCTTCCTTCCTTCCTTCTTTCTTTCTTTCCTTCTATTTCTCTCTTTCTCTCTTTCTCTTTCTCTCTCCTTTCTTTCTTTTGGTGTTGTAGCTATAACAATATATAAATCAAAGACCCTAGCTCTTGGAGGTTGTTTTAGTGTCATAAAAATAAGTAAATCAATCCCCACCCTCCTCTCTCTTTCTCTCTCTGTCCCCTTTTCTCTGTCACTGGGCGTGGGCTCTGAGATCCCAAAAGCCTCTTCCCATTTCCAGTTTACTTTCTTCTTCCTGTGTGTGGTTCAAGATATGCACTCTCCCCTTCCAACTCCAGCCTCTGTCCCTGGACCTCTAACCTCTGGAACTATAAGAGAAAAATAATCTATTTGTTCTATAAATTGCCTTAATCATGGTATTTTATCATAGCAACTGAAAAGTAACTCAGGCAAATCCTAAGCTCTATGGACGTTCTGCCACAGCTCTTAGATGACCAGATGCATTGTCAGGCCATTTTGTTTTGTTTTGTTTTCTTTTCTTTTGTTTTGTTTTCCTGATTAGTAAGTGGGTCTCGAAAATGGACTTAAAAGATACAGTCCATCCTGTTGTAAGCGGGCATGCTATAATTCAGGCTTCGTTTTTCCAGTTATAGCACATGGGCAGCATAGATTTGATATATTTATAAGTGTCACAGGATTTTCAGAATGGTAAAGAAGCTTTGTTTTCAACACTGAGTCACCAACTGTATTAGTCCCTAATGAAAGGCAACCTGTCTTGAAACAATGAAGCTAGGCTCTATCTTGGTATTTCTAGCTGTGAGTAATCATAAGATGACCTCTCATGAAAACTAGGGATATTTTATCAGCTGTTTCCTGGATAACTGGCTACAGCTTTTAAAGGAGCTCTTGAATTTCTTTGATATAGAGATTACTTTATTTCCTAAGCCTAACGAATCAAACTGGTAGATCCAAACTTTCCTCTGTATTGTCCTCTCACCCTCAGCCTTTATTGACAGACTATCAGTATGTAAAAAATATATTTGTGAAGAGTGGTATATATAACAAAATTAGGGTACTAGTCCACCCAGAAATCATGAACATGTAAAACACATGCAAGGTTCTACTATAGCTTGAGGTCACTTAGGAAGAAAAGAGAATGAGAGAAGAAGACATATAAGAAACCACAAAGTGTCCCATGTGATGTTCTGCCTTCCACAAGTTGAAGAAAAGAAGACTCAGGCAAAGAGATGGGGCAGTAGAGAAGTGTGGTATCCTGGTCATCAAATGAATGCACATCTTCAGTGTTTTAGGTCAGCTAAAATGAAGGTGGTTAAGTGTTGCATAAGATATGATAGCAAAAGCAATTGCAGATGAGTGTGGGCATTCTGTATAATGCAATTGATAATTATAGTGTTAAAGTGACTGTATGTGGTGACATTGTATTGCTATTTCTCCAGTCTACATGTTTCAAAAATCAGTGCATGCATTTCTTTTCTCTTTTGTATACATACCTATAGTTATGAATAAAATTTGCCTGTGTGGTTCAGTTCCAACATAATGTCTTTTTCTGAATTCCAGTTGGTGCTACTTCACTCCTTTATACAAGGTGTCTGTGAGCGCTTTGCTCTGCCCACAGGGGTGCCTCCCCTTGTGACAGCCACACCTTCCTGGTGTTCCACCCTACTTTCAGTGCACATGTCCCTGCAGACATCCAGGTGCCCATGGTAGCTTTGGTCCAGTGGCCACTCAGGAGTGTTCCCTTCTTGTTCCCCATCTCTGTTCCTGATTTTATCGCCCCCAGTGTCCTTGGCTCTTAAGGATTTCAGTGACCGTGTGAACACTGGCACTTAAAACCCTGTGCTAGAAACAGTGAGTAATTCTCTTATCATTTTGTTTTTCTTTTTTCCGTATCACCAAGGTCAGTGTCTGTAGCAGTAGGAGAAATAGATTTCTTTTCTAGATTTTAACTCCACATATGATAGAGAGCTAATATCCAAAATATGTGAAGAACTCAAGAAATTAATCACCAAAAAAACTAAACAATCCAATCAAAAAATGGGGTAAAGAACTAAGCCGAGAATTCACAATTGAAGAATCTCAAATGGCTGAGAAGCACCTAAAGAAATATTCATGTGTTTCTTTAAGAGAGTTATCCATGTCCTTCTTAAATTCCCCTAGCACCATCATGAGACATAATTTTAGATCCAAATCTTGCTTTTCTGGTATTTTGAGATATCCAGGACTTGCTGTGGTGGGAGTACTAGGTTCTGATGAAGCCAAGTAGTCTTGGTTTCTGTTGGTAGGATTCTTGCATTTGTCTTTCGCCATCTGTTGATCTCTGGTGTTAGATGTTCTTGCTGTGTCTGACTAGAGCTTGTTCCTCCTGTGGGTCTGTAAGCTGGTGTCAGCACTTCTGAGAGATCAGCTCTCCTCTGGTAAATCTCGAGCTCAGATGGCTGTGGATCTGCGTCCTGAGTCCTGGGGTCAGAGCACACCCAAGAAGAAGGAAGACCAAAATGTGGACATTTCACTCCTTCTTAAAAGGGGGAACAAAATACCCACAGAAGGAGTTGCAGAGACTAACTATGGAGCAGAGACTGAAGGAAGGACAATCCAGCCTGATATAGCTATCTCCTGAGAGGCTCTGACAGTACCTGACTAATACAGAAGTAGAGGCTCACAGACATCCATTGAACTGAGTACAGGGTCCCCAATGAAGGAGTTAAAGAAAGGACCAGAGGAGCTGAAGGGTTTGCAGTCCCTTAGGACAAACAACAATATGAACTAACTAGTACCCTCAGAGCTACCAGGGACTCAACCACCAACCACCACATGGTGGGACTGATTGCTCTGACAACATGTGTATAGTAGAGGATTGCAAAGTTGGTCATCAATAAGAGGAGAGGCCCTTGGCCCTGTGAAGATTCTGTGCCCCAGTGTAGAGGAGTGCCAGGGCCAATAAGTGGGAGAGGGTGGAGTGGCAAGCAGGGGGAGGGGGCAGGCAACAGGGGTTTGTTCTTATTGTTTTTTGTTTTTTGTTTTTTTGTTTTTTGTTTTTTAGAGGAAACTGGGAAAGATGAAATCACATGACATGTAAATAAAGAAAATATAAAAATAAAAAATAAAAATAAATAAAAAAAAGAAATGTTCAAAGTCCTTTAGTGATCAGAGAAATGCAAATCAAAATGACCCTGAGATTCCGCCCTACACCAATCAGAAGGGCTAAGATCAAAACCTCAGTTGACAACACATGTTGGAGAGGATGAAGTTGAGAATTGCCCTTTCAAGGTCTGTGAAGCATTTTCCTGGAGATTTCATTTAATCTGTAGATTGCTTATGGTAGAATGGCCACTTTTATCATGTTAATTCTACCAATCTATGAGCAGGGGAGATCTTTCTATCTTCTGATATCTTCTTCAAATTATTTCTTCAAAGATTTTAGTTTTTGTCATAGAAGTCTTCCACCTGCTTGGTTAGAGTTACCCCAGGGTATATTATTTATCACTATTGTGAAAGGTGTTGTTTCCCTGATTTCTTTATCAACCTCTTTGTCTTTTGTGTAAACAAGGGTTATGTCTGTAACCCTGTCCAAAACTTAAGTTCAAGTGCATCAAAGACCTCAACATAAAACTAGACATACTAAGCCTAGTAAGGGAGGAAGTAGGAAATAGCCTTGAACTCATTAGTGTACTAGAAAAGTTCCTAAGCAAAACACTGAGAGCACAGGTACGAAGAACAACTTTCCATCAATGGAAACTTGTGAAACTGAAAGGCTTCTGTAAAGGGAAGATACCATCAATAGAACAAAATGGCAGCCCACAGAATTGGAAAGATTTTCACCAATTCCAGATCTGACAGAGGGCTGATATCCAAAACATATAAAGAACTCAAGAAACTAGACATCAACAAACCAAATAATCTAATGAAAATTAGGGTACAGTTTTAAACACAGAATTCTCAACTGAAGAATCTCAAATGGCTGACACTTAAAGAAACATTTAAATGTTCAGCATCCTTTGTCATCAGGAAAATGTAATTCAAAACTATTTTGAGATTCCATCTTAATCTGTCAGAATGGCTCATATAAAAAACACAAGTATCCAGGCAGTGGTCACACACGCCTTTAATCCCAGCACTTGAGAGGCAGAGGCAGGTGGATTTCTGAGTTCCAGGCCAGCCTGGTCTATAGAGTGAGTTCTGGGACAGCCAGAGCTATACAGACAAAAACCTGTCTCGAAAAACCAAAAAAAAAAAAAGAAAACCACAAGTGACAGCTCTCATGCTGCATAGGATATGGAGCAAGAACACTCCTCCATTGCTAGTGAGAGTACAAACTTGTACCACCACTATGGAAATCAATATGGCAGTTCTTCAAACAACCAGGAATTGATTTACCTATTGATCCAGCTATGCTACTCTTGGGCATAAACCCAAATAACACTCTATCCTACTACAAGGACACTTGCTCAACCATGTTCATTGCAGCTTTATTCATAGAAGTCAGAAACCGAAAACTATCTAGATGTCCCTCAACTGAAGGATGCATATAGAAAAGGTGGTACATTTACAAAATGGACTATTAATCAATTATTAAAAACAATGACGATATAAAGTTTTCAGGCAAATGGATAGAACTAGGAAAGATCATCCTGTGTGAGTTAACTGAGGCCTAGAAAGACAAATATGGCATGTACTCAGTTATAAGTAAAAGATAAACTCCTTGGAATCTGAGAGTGACTCTAGTGAAGTCCCATAATAATGGGGGATACAGAGCCAGAACTGGCCATCTTCTATACCAGGTAAGGCTTCTAACAGCAGGACTAGGATTTCAACCCAGCCACAAAACCTTCTACCTATAATCTGTTCTTCCCGCAAGATGTGCTGGGGGAATAGTGGCACAGAACTTGTGAGAGTGGCCACCCAATGACTTATCCAACTTGAGACACAAGCCTGATACTTCCTGAATGACCAGGAACCAGAGTCAAGCCAGCCCAGAGATCCAGGCTAGAACTAATCAAGACTGTAAAAAAAAAAGTCAATGAAATGATTCCTTGTGATAGTCTGCTGTACTAATAGATCAGTACCTAGTCCAGTCATCATCAGAGGGATATCATCCAGCAACTGATAGGAGCTGATGCAGAGATCCACAGCTACATACTAGGTGGAACCAGGGAACTCCAGCAGAATAGAAGAAGAAAGGATTGTAGGATCCAGAGGATAGAGGACACCATGGGAATACATTTCTCAGAATCAACTAAGCAGTGTTCTTAGGGACTCACAGAGACTGAGGGGACAAACATGAACCCTTTGTGGGTCTGTAGGTCCTCTACATATATCTTACAATTGTGTAGCTTGGTGTTCTTACAGGACTCCCAACAATGGGAATAAGGGGTGTCTCTGACTCTCTTGCCCTTAGGACCATTTTCCTCCTGGGTTGCATCCTCCAGCCTTGTGAGGTTTTGTGCCTAGTCTTGCTGTGTTGTTAGGTCATGTTTAGTGGATATCCCTGGGAAACCTGCTTGTTTTTTTGAAGGGAAACAGAGTTGTGGATCTGGAGAAGAGGGGAAGTGCAGGTAGGAAATAGGAGGAATGAAGGGAGGGGAAACTGTTGTTGGAATATAATATATGAGAGAATTAAATATATAAATAAGTCCTGATCATTGTACACTCATATAAATTCTGTAACTTATGTGAATAGATCATGATGCTATTTGTGGCCACTGTGTGTGTGTGTGTGTGTGTGTGTGTGTGTGTGTGTGTGTGTGTATGTGTGCGTCCATGAGGGTCCAGAGGTCCATGTTGAGTGTCCTTTTCAGTTGCTTGTTTTACCTTAATTTTGAGACAGCTTTTCTCTCAGAACCCAGAAGTCACTAACTTAAGAGACTGGCTGGCCAGCAATGACAGTCCTTCCTCTGCCTCTTCAGCAACAGGATTAGGGCCACTTTGCATGTGGGTGCTGAATGTCTGAGTTCAGGTCCCCATGCTCCCATGTAAATACTGCACTGACTGGGTCATCTCCCTTGCACCCTTTTATTTATCCTCTATTCTTTTCTGTCCTTTCCTTTCTCTGTAGCATTCCGTGCCACTCTCCCCAAGTACACAGCAAAAGTTATAACCATATGGTGATTGTTTGCCACTATCTTTTGAAATTGGAATCACATTTCCACTTCCTGCTTTTTGCTTATTTTAATGTTACAATTACATTCATTTTCCTTGATTTATAATCTTAATGATTAATTAACAGAATATCAAAGAATAGATTTACCATAATCAGCTGTTTTTAAATGGACATTTTTCTTCTAGTTATTCTACTATATCAAATAAAGGGTGCTTCCACAGATAGCCTTAGACCATGGCAAATCCCCCAGAGTATAACACTGCCCATAAGTGTGTTGATATATATTACCACATAGCTCTTAAGAAGCACTGAGCCATTTTATCTGCATGGAGAACCTTTGTACCCAGAATTTATATGCACCCTGAGTGTTCCATATAGTGAACTTCACTGCTCTGTTGATTTCATGTTACTAGCTACTAGTAAGATAAATGCCTTTTACTTATCTTGAGCCACCTGAGTAACCTGCCTACTTATAGCCTCCAGCTATATTTCCTAATATATATATTAGGAAATATAGGAATAGAATATATATATATATACATATATATATATATATGTATATATATATATTTCTAGTTATTTGTGTGGAACACTTTGGTTTAGTTGGAAAGGGCTTTGCCATCTCTCTGTTAAAAACTATATTAATCAATTGGTACTAAATGGAAGCAGGTTGCTTTCTTCTGATATCTTAGAAGTTTTATTTAGAGACTGCTACATTTCCTACCTGTTTTGCTCTCAGAGTCTATGATTATTAACATGCAGTTCTTTCCCCATGGCTCTCTTTGTTTAAGGTTAATAGGTTTTCGGATATTGAAATTTTCTTATTCTGTACTGTCTCCATCTTAGTATATAATTCTTATCATATGTTGCTGTATTCTAATTGTTCATCTCTTTAGTATTTATATCTTTATTCCTCTTAGTGAACATGTTTGTCAGATTGCATTAGTGTATGTGGCAGTATTTATGTATTCTTGCCGATGTGTGCACCTGTGCATGTGTTATGTGCAGACCAGAGGCTGTCATGTTGTTTTTACTGCTCTTTGGGTCTTTCAGTGAATTTGAGGCTCTCTGATTTGGGGTTGTAGACATGTCCTCCCATACCCAGCTGTCATTTGTATGCTGGGTATCAGAACTGGGCATTAGGTCCTATGCTTAGTTATACCAAGATACACAGTTATCTCCAACTTCAGTATTTCTACCCATGTGATTTATTTTTTTTACTTTCAATACTTCCCATCATTTTTTTATTCAAGTCAGTCAAGTATAGTACTCAAGTACATTTTTCATTCTGATGTCTGATCTCTTGCTATTCAGAGTTCTGTCTATGCTGAATTCTTTTGTATGTGTTTACGTTTTATTCTCATGTTTCTCATTCAGGATAGATGGGAATTATCTCTGGGCTTTTCTTTTCTTTATTTTTTAAAATACTGTATACACTATATAGCCAGGGATAGGATAAATAGTGAGTTATGGTTTTGAAAGTAATATTAACTCTTCTACTGTTTAGTGAAGCTAAATATCTTGAAGTTATGTATCGAACTAACTGTTCTATATAATACCTTCCTTCCCTTATCATAATACATTTTTCTAACGTCTTCATTTTCCAGCTTAAAGGTTAGAATGCTATGGTCCCCAAGAGTTTCATGCTAGAAATCAGTCCTACCTCCATGATAAAGTATCACATACTTGTTTGTGGATGCTCATCCTCATATACAGGCTCAAGCTGATAGATAGACATGCTTGGAGCACTATCTGATGTCAGGACCGAGGAAAGAGCCTGTGCAGATCTGCTCAAGACTAGACAGAGAATTGTGAGGTTCTAGGGACACATAGCCTTTAGGTGTACTATCTCCTGGTCTTGGGACTCAGTTGTTCACAGACTTCTCTCAACTCTCAGAAAAAAAATGATTCCTTTCTAGATAAGTCACCTCTTTTTCTGTGGGAGTCACAGACTTTTGTCTCCTTTTTATAGTCTGCAGCCTCCCTGGATAGATCCTGCTTACCTGGCAATCCTGTCTTTCTTATGGTTTAAATTGTGGTTTTCATTCAGTTCTTCCACCCATCTGATTTTATTTAATTTTTGTCTTTGAAGAATTCCTCAAAGTTTTGGCTCACTATTGGCTTCTCCTATTTTCCTAGGAGTGTTTTGATTTCTTCTTTTCTCTCCTGAAAAATACATCTTTAAATTGTATGATGTTTTAGGGAGAAAGATAGTTATGCCACTTTTAATCTCATCTTTCTTTAATTTTAAGTTTATGGGTTTTTCCCTTGCAATATTATTATACTTGATTATATATATGAAAAATATCATTTACGTATTCTATACCATGTTGGCATTTTATTCTTGCAGAAATAACAGGGTTTCACTTATTTATTCTTTTCAAAAATATTTTATTTTTATTTTATACACATGAATGTTTTGCCTGTATGTTTGCATGTGGATACACTGCTTAAAGAGTTCAAGAGCACTGGGTCCTCTGGAACTGGAGTTATAGACAGTTTTGAGCCTACATTTGGGTGTGAGGAACCAAACCAATCTCCTCTGCAAAAGCAGTTTGTACATTTAATAAAAGAAACATCTTCCAGCCCCCCTCCATTTACTTATTCTCAGATGTAGTTCTCAACAACTCTAATAGTGGACTCCAGTGTTAGGGACTGTAGAAAATGACTTCTGTCCCACATGAGAGGCTCTGGTCCCCAACCAATAAACATGGTGGTTCTGAAGATATAATATTTAACAGTGTTGTCATAGTGGTTCAAAGAGTAAGAAAAGTATTGTGGAGGGAAGAAGGTCGATGCTGTCATTGGAAGTGATGCTGTCTTAGCATGCAGTGACTTGAGACAATGCCGCAACATCAGAAGACATGGGCAGGACAACAGTTTCAGCACAACCTGCATAAGAAGGAAGACACTGAAAGAAGGATAAAAAAGTCCACCACACCGCATTCGGTACCTCGAGCTATTTAAAGTTCTGAGTTCAATTCTCACCTTCTATTGTTAGATGATAGGCCAGTATCAGTTCAGAGATTAGTTTCAGGGTAGAAGAGCTATTTCTGGAAGCTTGACAAGACACTGGACTTGTGGGGTTCCAGAACTTGCTAGGTTTGATTCGCAAATGCTTTTTAAAGGAATCATTGGGCTTGAGGAGGCTGCAACTTAATCATTTTGACAACAAGGAGTTAATACTTAAAAGTGTTGAATTTAGTTTTAAAAATCCTTAACCATATGCACTGTATTTAAAGAGTACAACGATGGGGATTTGGAAGTTGACTCAATTGACATACAAGCTTGAGGAGCCGAGTTCAATCCCCACAATCAACATAAAGAGCCAGCTATGGTAGAACTCTGATCCACAGCACCATGAAAACAGCTAAGTGTGGCTTCCGCTTGTAATCCCAGTGCTCGTGAAGCAGAAACAGTGGATCCTTGGATCTCACTGACTAGACAGTCTACCCCAGGCAGCAAGTTCCAGGTCAGTGAGAGAGCCAATCTCAAACACAGAGTTCAGGACACTTGAGGAAGATACCCCTATCCTTATCTGCCTCTTGCCTCTACACGCATACATTGAAGAATCTTCTGGTTAGTGCAGTTGGGAAGAATCTTTGTGTTACAGGGTCTTCACAGGGTCCTCTAGAATTTACTCCCAAGTCATGTGTTTGTCCTTCCAGCATATTAAATCCTTTATGATATCAGTGTACACTAACAGAAAGAGCGCCTGCATCTGGCAATCATTACCTGTAGGATGTGTAACTTGTATGTGTCTTCTGGAAGTTAACTCTTAATGTTAAACAAAGGAAGCCAATCAAAACCAGCTGTAAAGCCTCTACATAGTTCATACTTTATACAATCAGCATTAGGTTACCATGCACATGGCCTATTTCTGAAGTCTAAAAAAAAAGGTAATTTTTTTCTTTTATTAAAGATAGTGTAGTCTTAATTTTATGATTAGCACTCCTTTAATTGTTCCCTAATTAGCAGGAAGGAAATCTTAATACAATTGACATCATTATGTCTGCATTTTATAGGTTTTAGAGAAATAATGGTTCATTTTTTGACTTGAACTTTTAATATCTTTGAATGTGGTCAAAAAAACATTAAATTGAAATATAATTTTCTGACTTAAAATTAAAAGATTAGTAAAGGTAGCAACTTGCTAACTTAACAAGTGATAGGCTATTAAATTTATCATGTGAACTAATTATATAGATATTGAAAATTACTTTGGTAACGCTCACTTTGACACATGGCCTTTATTATACTCCTAGGTACACACAAACAGTAATTTCACATTGTCATTATTGATGACAAGAGGGAAGTCCAAGTGTTAAGTCTGGACGACTCCCCCTCCACCTGAGTTAAATGTGGAAGCACTGTGGAAGTAGAGTAGCCAGGCCCCATCCTCAGCAGCACTCACACACTGGCAGGACAGCTTGACTGTCCAGTACGCATTGTCCCTTCTGCCTGGAAGCAGGGAGTTACACAAACAACAGTTTTGAAATAACAAAAAGGCCATAGATTTCTACCACCCAGCCTTGTGATGCATCTGGAACACTGCATTACTGGGGGCTTTTATCATGAGGTGGAGTTTTATGGTGAGGAGAGCACCAGATAATGCAGTGACTCAGCCATAACATGGAAAGCGAGAGGCAGTGAACACTTCTTTCTTAAAAGCTGTTTTGAAAGTCAGAGGATCATTTGCAAATGGTGACTGCTGTTTTTTTTTTTTTTTTTTTTCCCCCAGTTAGGACAGCTCTGGTCATCTTGTTATAATATCAAGTATCACTGTGTCTTGTCTCTGCTCTCAGCCTTAAAGAACTCACAGACCATCAGAAGGCATTAGAAATACATAAGGCCACAAGTGGGAAGTAACTGAAAGCAAACAAATAATTTTCAGCACACTGCAACTGTAGCTTCCACTTCTGAAAACATTGTCCTTTTGAAAGAGCTTATGAGATATCTGAAAGAATCCCGAGTCATGGTCTTTTCTGGGGGTTAACAAGTTAATATTCCCTAGGAGAGAGATTCCAAGGGCTGATTTACTCTGGGTCTATCCTTGCTGCAGCCATTAGGTTAGCTTCACACATGGTCACCTCTAACAGAAAAATAAGGAGAGCGAAACTCAGAAGGTGCATACCTAACTAAATCACTGTACAAAGACTTAGTCCTATTTACCACTTTCCCTTAGACTCTATGTTATGTGTATGTATGTGTTCACTATATAAACATTCCCATTTGTGTTCATAAAATTAGCATAAAAATTAAAGGTTGTAAGTGCTCAGTTGCGGCAATAGAGGTATATACTTTCATGAAACCACTATTTCAAACACAGAGTAACATTTCCAGTACTCCAAAAAGTAGCTCCTTGTGGCTCTTCTATATCCACATGAGTGGTTATGTGGCTGGAAAATACTCTTGTATTATCAGTCACTTTAAATTCTCAGCATTATACTGGAAGTGTTGTTAAATTATTGGGTTGTTGCTTTAAGGGTTTTGGGTTTTGTTGTTAGTGTTTTATTTGTTTTGTTTTGTTTTTTGGTAAGATTATGCTATGGAGCATCTTTTTTGCTCCCTTTAATCTCTTAAGACTGGGTTTCATGTTGGCCTTGAATTTACTGTGTATCTGCTCATGATCTTGACTCCTGATCTCCTGCCTCTACCTCCTAAATGCTGGCATTACTAGCATATGGCACTATGCCTGGTGTCTTAATTTGCTTAAGGCCATTCATATATCTCATTCCTATCGTGATTTTTCTGGTTTTGTGCTTCTTAGTACAGCTGCTCATGCTTTGTACATGTGTGAGCCTAGGCTGAGGGAGCCTGTTTTTATTTTCTCCCTGGTATCTTTATGGAAATAAAGTGAGTCTGGCATTGGCACTTTTTTTTCTATCCAGATGTTTCTGCAACATCTGTTACTCATGTCCCCCAACACTGGCAGAGGTTGGGGGGGTGGCTTGGAGAAATAACCTTGTTATTCCAATTTTAAGTGTAGTTGATTATTGATCAACATTTCTGTTCCCTTTAGCTCTTTGCATGGAGTACCTGCTGTCCTACAGCACTCTGCCTAGGGCGCAGTTCACCACCAGCCTTCATCAGCTGAAGCTGCTAAGCTGCATCTTCCGTTGCACGCCAGCAAGTTTTCCCCTGTAGCTTTATAATTCTAAATGTTCAGACCAAATAATTCCATTAGTTTAAAGTGATCTTTATGTACATAAAGAATTTATGTACAAAAGAATTTCTAAAACATGAGAACAATGTTTTACTCAGTGCTGTTCAGGCTAAAGGTAATCTCCTTGTTGGGAGTTCTATGTCTATAAATGTTTCTATGTATATAAATCACTAGTTTCTGTTCTGTATACAACAGAAACTGCCACTGCTGCATGAACATGATAAACATGCTGTGCTCTCCTGTTATAGACAAGAACAGTGTGACCTAGCACTGGTGAGGACCACCTGTGGGCTGATACAGACAGGATAGCATTGTAACCAACAGTCAGGTGGTGATGGGAAATAATGATGGTTTCATTCTCGGTAGTTTTAGAGCTTTAGTGAAATATTTGTTATATATGCATTAATTTCTTTAAAAGCGGGACTTTTGGAATTAGACTATGAAGTGTGTGTTGGGGCAAGACCCTACCCTTTCTAAGCCTCAGGCTCCTTATTTTAAAGTTGGGATAACATTACTTCTAATCTCATGCATTATTTTGATGACCATATGAGAAAAGCATGGGAATTCCTTCACATGATGCAGCAAGGGTGTCCTACACTAAAACAGTAGCCCTTTCAGGACAAACCTTTCTTGATAGGAACTAAGTGATAGGACACTGTAGACAAGTCATCAGTATGCCAGATCCAGAGGGGAAACTCACAGGGGCTTACACTTGTGGGAGAACTGGTTCTTACAGTCCATAGAAGTCAGAGTCAGATCGGATATGTGAGTACAAGTAGTGTCTTTGTCAAATGAAGAAGGGCGGTCTGGTTGAGAAAGAGGTAGCCCTTAGCAAAGCAACTGATAGAAAGGTGATGTGGGCATCCCCTGTGAGAGGATTAAGAAAAGACTAAGAAGATTGCCTTAGACATGCTAACATTCAAGATAGAACTCTAACCACTGCAGTGCATCCTGATAACCCAGACAGACTTTACAGCCATAACAAACAGGTATCTGGAAGGGTTCTGAGACTACTGTGTGAACTGAGGTAGCATATAAATACATAGTAACTTATCACATCTGTATGGGACATTGGTGATTCTTTTCTGCCCTTTCTGCCTTCCGACTCCTTATTGGTTCTAAGCATTTTGCAATGCGATGCTTTTCTGGAAGCTGTCTTATGAGAAGATGTTTTGCTGAAGCAGACATGTGAGAGGATCTTTTGCTGAAGCAGACACATGAGAGGATGTTTTGCTGAGGTAGACATTCAAGAGGACATGTGATGTTTGGAAAGAGTATAACTAATGAACAGTGAATGACACTCTTGTGTTTGTTCATCTTGCAACTCTTTGCTGGTCTTCACTGATCTTCCTGACTTCATAAAGGGAAGAGAGCCGAAGAACTTCCCATGGTATTTGGGATGCTTCTTGATACTTCCATGGATTCAGCAGAGCCTTGTGATATCTTCTAGATTGAAACTCTGCTACTGATTGAATGGGACTGCCACTACTGATTCATTTTTGATGTTTTGGACTGGGCTGCTGATAATCCTGACAATGAAGATAAGAATCACCCCAAAAAACTACTTCTAACAGGTCTACATCCCCCTTGTCCTATTAACTATCTTCTGCTACCTCTGGTTGATGGGCTAGAAGGGATGTTGAAGCATTTAAGAACCCTTATTATAGTAAGGTTAAAAAAAATCTAAGCTTATAGCATGTAAAAGCCTAATTTTTCAGGTTCCTGATATTTGTATGTTTATCATGAAAAGGTAGAGATGGGACATGTGGGAAGTGTGCTGGGTTTATAGGGTAGATTCCTCACCTTTGACCCTTGTAGATTTTGTAAAAAGATGTTTCTGATAGACAACTTGAAGACTAAATTAGATCTTGATTTGGTAAATTAGATTAGATCTTGACCTTGAGAATCAGTGTTTTCTGTCCTATTGAGAGAATATCGATCACTGAGATGAATGTCTTCTGCTTTTTTTTCATTCCTATCAACAACCTTGAAACTCTTATGAAACCATAACGTGCTTAGAGAGAAAATGGGTATTTTTCTGTAACTATATCCAACGTGTTCTCATTTTATGCTTTCTAAAAGAGAAAAATCCAGACATCACTTAAACTCCTACTCGCATTTACACATTTACACATTTACAGTGACCATAGTGATCATACTTGCAAGCTAGAAGAGAAGAAAATTAATGGAAAAAGGCACTTGTTCTGTGGCTCAGGTGCTCAGTGGCCTCTCCAGTGCTGCCTGAGTTGGGTAGTGTGGGAGACAGAGCTATGAGCCATGTGCCCTGCACCGCTGCTTACACTTGCTTGCATGTCAACACTGAAGTTAGAAAAAGAAATTGCTTTCATTCTGAGATGAAAGGATTGTGTTTTCCCAGCTGCTGCCAATGCATCTGCCTCTGTCAGCAGAAACACATTCCTCAAGCCCTCCTGAGGTCAGAGTAGCTTCCACACTAGCTACACATGGTCTGAGTAAATGAGAAACCTCCGTCATGATCAAGCCCTCCTGAGGTCAGAGTAGCTTCCACACTAGCTACACATGGTCTGAGTAAATCAGAAACCACCTTCATGATCTGAGAACTTCATATAACTCTCACAAGTTTCTTATTGTGATAATTCTCCTTAAATTTCTACTTTTAGTGATATACACTTTTATGTATGCTAACATGTTAAGATAATTAAGCTGAAAATAAGTAGAGTCCCTTCTGTGTATTGGGACACTTCAAGTCTGGTTCAGTACAAAGGCCTCTACGACATAACTATGATGTGCATGTGTGCACTCATATGTACATGTGTGCCATATTTATGTAGTGCCACTGGAAGCCAAAAGAGTGCAATGGATTCTCCAGAACTGGAATTTTGGACAGTTTCGAGCTGCACTGTTGGAGCCCGGAACTGTTCTTACCTGCTTTCATCAGCTCTCCAGCCATTCTAGGATTCTTATAACAGTTTAAATGTCAGCTGAGTCTGTGTTCCCAGTAATTTACAAAGTGGAAGGAGGAGAATCAAAGTGCTAGGCCTTCTTGAGCTGCAGAAAGAGTGCAAGGTTAGTGTAGGCTACCCTGTTCCAAAGTCAAGATGGAAAGGGGAAGAACGATGAAAAATGTGCCTTGGAATGCACTTGCTAGTATGCATGAGATCCTAGGTTCTGTCCTCCTTACTACTAAAAAGAATGCAAATGAAATCAAAAGATAAAAATGTAACAATTGTCTTTTTTGTGTGAGAGAAATTTACCTGAGACATTCAGGAAAGATGTTCCTATATTATCTTAGAAATACTATATTCCCCAAACAGCCAGGGTAGTGACTCTTTTGAAATAAAGTTTCCCGGAAAATCTCATTTTATCAAGTTCAACTAATTTTTGTGATGGCTTCCTTGTCCAATGGTCATATATTTCCTTTTGTTTTTTGTTTGTTTGTTTGTTTTGTTTTATTTTGTTTTTGGTTGAATACTGAGGCAGTTAGTCCTAAAGCCCTTCACAGGAACTCTCTAGGAAATAAGAAGGCAGCCATGAATATACTGTTTCCTCCCACTGCTTTAGGATATACGCTTACATATTCCCCTTGAAGCACTTGCTAAACCAAGCCAAGTGTTTTGTACCAGTTTATAGTTGCCTATAAATCTGCCAAGTGTTAAGATTGCAGACTCTTTCCCTGACTCACTCTCTACAACTATGAAATTAGCCCATTGTGATCAAATCCAAACTGTCCCTGTCACTTTCCCTTCTCTCCTCTTCTCACAGGAACCACTAAGCGCAAACAGAGATTATCAGGTTATGTCTGCAAGCTTGAGCATGTCATATGTTTAACACCCATTGCATTAAATTTTGGTTTTACTAGTGCCTCTTACTTGTGTGAAAAACATTTTATTGTGGTCTTTGCTCAACTTTATCATTTCATAATGACAAAGTCAATATAAAGTTTCTGCTTCACTGTTTTGTATTTGCACTTCTTGACTGTATTTACGAGCCCTCTGCTCTGTACTCGGCTTTGAGGTACTCAGAGCACCACAGTGCACACAGCAGTACACATGCCTGTGAAATGGCTCAGCTTTGCTGCAGCCTTCAGTGTGGGCTGCAGCGGCATCTGCTCTTGTTGCATTCCACTGAGGAGAAATTAATCTCAGAATTGTGTGATTATAAAGTCCACCACTGGCCGGGCGGTGGTGGTGCATGCCTTTAATCCCAGCACTTGGGGGACAGAGGCAGGTGGATTTCTAAGTTCGAGGCCAGCCTGGTCTACAGAGTGAGTTCAGGACAGCCAGGGCTACACAGAGAAACCCTGTCTCAAAAAACCAAAAAAATAAAAATAAAAATAAAGTCCACCACTCTACTCCCAGTTTATAGTTTTAAAAAGCATTTATACCACCTTAGAATTATATTTTCACCATTTCCATCTTTCACAATGCTCTTTGTGATGACTTTCTGTGTAACTTAATTCGTAGGAAAGATCTTTTGAGTTTCCCCTGTAATAAGTACTATAGAAACTTCTAAGTTTGCCATGGGCTGTGCTTAGGGGTTACTTTAACAGTGGCATCTATATACTTTGACTACATCATACATGCTTCATAAAAACATATATTTGCACAAAGAATTTTTGCTTATGATATGTTTACTAGTGAATTAATTTGGGATATTATTCAAACTGCTTAAGAAGTTTTGAATATCAAATAGCACTTTACTTTTAATAATGTGTAGGTGTTCATGCAGGCATCATTACCCAGCTGTATCCCTTGTCATTTGAATTTGGGTCATTGCCAAAAAGGTACACTGGATCAACGGAGTTTGGAATGGATCTGAATTTAGAATAATTGGTACTTTTTTCAAATATTGCATGGCTAGAATCCTTTCATTTATGCATATCAACTTAAATATTAGACTAATATTGACTTACACATTCACATATAATGGCTTTTAGACCGCTGTACAGTAGTAGTAGCCTATATGTAGAGACATGTTCTACCAGTGGATTCCTAAAACTCGATGTAGTTCCCAACTGTATATGCTGTTTTTCTGTACATACTTACCTATGATGAAGGTTGATATCAATTATGGATACTAAGAGATTAACAGCTGCACTGAGAAACTGGAACAGTTATACCACTTTACCAAATAACAGCTGTGAATACCAGCTTTCTCCTTGAAAAGTTGAACTGCTTCCTCCCTGTCCTTCTTGTGAAACTTTGTCATGGTTTGGTACTGCCAAGTCGGGATGTGACCTTGATATTATAATGTAGAATTAGCCTTGTAAGTAAGGAAAGCTTGAAAGAGTGTTTGCTGTAACAACCCCAATATGATTATCAAGATAGTCACGTAACACATAGGTGACTGACAGCGTGCACACACTGGGTGGGACAGAGGCCTCCACAGAAACATTTATTGCATTACTTGGATTGACACAGTTTAAAACTTACATATGTTTGAATTTTTCCATATTGTATTTCTTTTTTTCTTAAGTTTTATTGCATTATGATGAGAAAAGTTTCATGATTTCAATTTATCTGAGTTTGTTAACATTTAAAAACATATTTTAAGTAAAAAGAATTAAATCACATTCTTGTTTTCCTTTTGTACCAGAGACCCCCTCTAATACCTACAATACCTTTTTTGTCATATTCTTTAAAATTTGTTAAATATTATAACAATAAAAATGAGTATTATAAAAATTGTTTGATATAAAACAACAATCACGAACAAACAAGCTGAGAGTATATATGGATTGTACAATATTGGACCTATTTCTCCAATTACCAAATTAGAGAGACCATTGAATGACAATAAACAAATTTCTAATGAGGAATATTTTTGGATTTCAATTGATTAGGATATGTTGGTCATATTAATTTTCATATTAAGATACTAAGAAAAAGTAATTGTTACTTCCTGTTGTTTTTGCTGTAAGAGGTGGAATTAGGTTTGTGTAGATTTGTTGAAAGATTACTTTCTTGCTTCTTCTAGGGTGTAGTTTTGCCCCTTATATTGATGTTTTCCATCTATTATCCTTTGTAGGGCTGGATTTGTGGAAAGATATTGTATAAATTTTGTTTTGTCATGGGATATCTTGTTTTCTCCATCTATGGTAATTGAGAGTTTTGCTGGGTATAGTAGCCTGGGCTGGCATCTGTGTTCTCTTAGGGTCCATATGACATCTGCCCAGGATCTTCTACCTTTCATAGTCTCTGGTGAGAAGTATGGTGCAATTCTGATAGGCCTGCCTTTATATGTTACTTGACCTTTTTCCCTTACTGCTTTTAAAATTCTTTCTTTGTTTAGTGCATTTGGTGTTTTGATTATTATGTGATGGGAGGAATTTCTTTTCTGGTCCAGTCTATTTGGAGTTCTGTAGGCTTCTTGTATGTTCATGGGCATCTCTTTCTTTAGATTAGGAAAGTTTTCTTCTATAATTTTGTTGACAATATTTACTGGCCCTTTAAGTTGTGAGTCTTCACTCTCTTCTATACCTGTTATCCATAGGTTTGGTCTTCTCATTGTGTCCTGGATTTCCTGGATGTTCTGGGTTAGGAGCTTTTTGCTTTTTGCATTTTCTCTAACTGTTGTGTCAATGTTTTCTATGGTGTCTTCTACTCCCGAGACTCTCTCTTCTATCTCTTGTATTCTGTTGGTGATACTTGCATCTACCACTCCTGATTTCTTTCCTATGTTTTGTATCTCCAGGGTTGTCTCTCTTTCTGACTTCTTAATTGTTTCTACTTCCATTTTTAGATTCTGGATGGTTTTGCTCATTTCCTTCACCTGTTTGATTGTGTTTTCCTGTAGTTCTTTAAGGGATTTTTTTGTCTTACCTCTTGAAGGGCTTCTACCTGTTTACCTGTGTTCTCCTGTATTTCTTTTCTTTTCTTTTTCTTTTTTTTTTCTTTTTTAGATATTTTCTTTATTTACATGTAAATTTCTCCTTTCCCAGGTTCCCCTCCAAAAAACAAACAAACAAGCAAACAAAAACAACAAGAACAAACCCCTTTTGCCTCCCCCTTCCCCATGCCTGCCACCCCACCCTCTCCCACTTATTGGCCCTGGCATTCCCCTACACTGGGGCACAAAACCTTCACAAGGCCGAGGTCCTTTACTCCTATAGATGATCGAATTTGCAATCCTCTACTATACACATGCTGCTGGAACATTCAGTTTCACCATGTATAGTCCTTGATTGGAGGTTGGGTCCCTGGGAGCTCTGAGGGTACTAGTTGGTAATTGTTGTTCATCCTAAGGGGCTGCAAACCCTTTCCTCTTGAAGGGCTTCTAGCTGTTTACCTGTGTTCTGTATTTCTTTGAGGGTGCTATTTATGTCTTTCTTAAAGTCCTGTATCAACATCATGAGAAGTGATTTTATATCTGAATCTTGCTTTTCCAGTGTGATGGTGTGTCCAGGACTTGCAATGGTGGGAGTATTGGGTTCTGATGATGCCAAGTATCCTTGGTTTGTGTTGCTTATACTCTTACACCTGCTCCACACCATCTGGTTATCTCTAGTGCTACTTGCCCTTGCTAAATCTGACTGGAGCCTGTCCTTCCTGTGATCCTGCTTGTGTCAGAACTCCTAAGAGTCAAGCTGTCTCTGTGATCCTGTGATTCTGGGATCCTGTGATCCTGGGCTTGTTAGAGCACCTGGGAGTGGAACTTCCTCTGGGTATTTTGGGACTGGCTGCAGAGTTTGCACCCAAGGTCAACTCAAGGCAACAGCTAGCCCAGACAGACTGGAAGCAACCCGAGCCAATGGACTGGCGGAGTTCCTGTGTGCCTGGTCCTGCTGGTCCCAGTTACTTCCGGTGTTGGGACAGATGTTGGGTCCTCCTCACCTCTGATCCTGGGTGTGTTAGAGCACCTAGGAATGAAGCTTCCTCTGGGTGTTGTAGGACTGGCTGCCATATTGTATTTCTTTATAATTTTTGGCCTTTTGATATGATTAATCATAATAAAGTACATCTCTGTAGCCCTGGCTCTCCTAGAACTCACTCTGCAGACTAGGCTAGCCTTAAAGTTAGATATCCACCTGCCTTGCCTACTGAGTGCTAGGCTTAAAAGTGTGTGCCACCCCTGGCTGGCTTCCCTAACGTATTTCTGAACGAAGTGTTTTTGAAACTGGATAAGTTCAAACAACAAAAGATCCCATTATATACATAAAACACTGAAACACTTAAAATTTTAAGATTTATGATGTATTGTGATAAATTATTTTAAATGCATAAATAATATGTAATGTCTATTAATAGAGTGTATTCTAATGCCAGACTCCACAGGTTGATTTCATGCTTGAGAGAAATCACAGGGCTAAAATGAGAAGGAAATAAAAGCAAAGATGAGTGAAACACAGAACTCACCCTCTGATGCTTCTTATCTTGTGTCCATGAGATGCCGTTTATGTAAGAGCCAAGTATCAAATCTTTGGTAGCTCACATGCTTCGGATGCACAGGGCTCTGTGTCCTGTCAACTCTTGATTCCAGGCACGGCCTACAAGCCTTATGTCCATTATTCCAAGGCATGGGCTTAGTGTGTTCCTTGGAATGTAGAAGCAATCATTATATATGTGTGGGGTGAATAAAATTTCAAGAACAATATATAATGTATTATTATTCCAATTTTCTAGATGAGGACAAAGGTACAAAGCTTTAGTATTGAGTGATGAACTGATAACATGAAATGTACTCTCTCTACTTACAGGAATGGCAAGCTGATGTTAGAGTTTACACACTATTTGGGGCTCAGTTTTCTTCACTGGTTGATTTTCATTTCCCCAAATATTTCTCTTGCTTCAAGTCTACTTATCTTACTCTTTCCTATTACAAAGATTTTAAAAACTAGATTTTTATCCTATCCAAGTATTCTATAAATTCAGATTAGTTTTAAGTACCCTATAATTTTCATACATTCATTTGCATTTCCAAAGGTCATTTGACCAGAGGTAGCTGACACAGATCACCCTAGATGCCATTACTTCATGGGCAGAATTTTCAGGCAATTTTTAAGTATAATGTTCAGATAATAACCATCGAAAAGTAAGTTCTGTCTGGAACTGCCTGGGCTGCCAGTTTGCTTAAGTAAATTTTTCTTGTTTTTCTTTTTTCTTGTTTTGAATCCTGTGCTTAAAGCTATACTTTTTTCCTCCCCTGTGGCTTTCCCAGCAGTTTGTCAACAGATGGTCTTTCACAAGTCCAGCTTTTAGGAATGTTGACGCTCTCTGCTCACAGACCCTGTAATTAAACCTTCTATTCTAGGCTCTGTAAAATATTTAGTTATCAGTCATTCAAACGTTCTTTTATGTCCACAAGTGAGAGACACACAACTATTGAAAACAACTAAAGTCAAATTGAGCAGAAGAGGAAGTATCTCTGCCCTCTCAGTGCCTTTTGGTTCCAGTATTTTAAAATCTTAGTTTTCCAGACTGGGCATTCCAGATCACTTGGCTGTCTTATTTACTTTTGTATTGGCCTGCCTTATTTTTTGTTAGTTCTTTCATAATCTCATACTTATATAAGGTCATTTTTTATCCCTAGAAAATAGATACAGAACTAATACTGTCTTCCTGCTATGAAATGTGGTGCTAGAATCTTAGTTTGTTGGTTGAAAAGAACTGATACAGGAATGGGTCTTTAGTAAGAAGACGGTACCAAATAAAATCCTAAAGAATGTGCTTGCTTGTTCTGATTTGAAGTGTCAGGTAAGACTCATGCATCCCTGCTCTTGATTTAAATGAATTTTCGAATTTTAGCTTTAAATGAATTAAGTGCATTTTAGCTTTAGGCTAAATTTCTGTGTTTCCCTCAGTGCCCTTTTCTACATTAGTAGATGCTCTGGCTTCAGGTATAGCATAGTGTGTGAGTTTTATAAGAGCTCAATCTAGTGGATTGTGTCTATGGAAAATAACTTATCTAAAGATTCCTATTGAAAATATATTTTCCATATAATATATTCTGATATCTTTCCTCCCTCAACTCCTCTTAATACTCCTCTCCGCACCCATCCAAATCCAAACTTGTCTTTTGCTCTCTTTCATTAGAAAACAAGCATCTAAAAATAGTAGTAATAAGATACAACAAATAAACCAGGGTAAAGCAAACAAACAGAATTTTTAAAATTTGTTATCTGCTAGTTGAACATATAAGCCCTCTCCGGATTGCTTTCTGTTGAGAAGGTTATTATTTTTGTGTTGTTGTTTATTTAATTAAATGGCTGATTTTATAAACCCACCTTCATGTATTACCTACTCTGTACCAGTATTACCTACTCTGTGTTTTACATCTTGCTTGTACTATTAAGCTGTACTATTAACCCTGGAGTCAGCAAACTTTAACATTCAACCTGTTACTGGGATTATTTTGGTGGGCACTAGATTCCTCCATGTGCCATGGTTCCCATTCAGCTAAGGCAGTTTTGTCACTTGGTCTCTGCTGTGTTTGCAGTCACCAAGGGTGGCACAGATGTAACCTGTGGGTGGATAGGTAACTAGAGGCCTCTCTGGTTGTTCCTAATTTTGCATTGGTCCATCTGCATGTGAAAGAGCTCTCCTAAAAGCTAGTCCCTAGTTAATGAACTTGGAGAAGGAGGCTGCTGGGATCAAGAGAGATTTTTCTGTTCTGCCCACTGAAGATCCACTGAAATTAACAAAGATGACTAAAGAGGAAAAGCACTTACAAAGTACAAAGTACAAAGGAAAAAAAAAATGTCATAGACAAGTTCAGAAGCTACTGTTCCTTCTCTCTCAGGGGAAGGGCAGACTGATAATCCTGAGGATAGTGAAGGGCACAAGGAATCACCCTGGGCTGTGCAGACATACAGTGCTCTCAGAGAACAGACCTGGGTTGTAAGTTGTTCTCTACAGAGATGAAAAGGAGGACAGTGTGTGACAAAGTCCTGATGATGTGGTGGCAGGCTTCAGCTGTCTTCTGTTACAGGAGCTTCATCTTCTAATGAATAAAATTCCAGTGTTGGAGGCTGGCCTGGGCCTCCAATAGGCTGGGCTGGCAAAATGGCTCAGCAGGCAAAGACTTTTTTATTTACTCTGACAACCTGACTTCCATCTCTGGGTCCCACATTGTGTATAAAAAACTAAATCCTGATAGTTATCTGTGATCCCCACACATCTGTGTACCCTTCTTAATTAAACAGAAAAGAAATTGTTGGGGTTAGGGTGTGTGTGTGTGTGTGTGTGTGTGTGTGTGTGTGTGTGTGTGTGTATTTCATTTGCTTTTGTTTTTTAATAAAAAGAAGATGGCAGTAGATCCTGGGGGCTTTTTTTTTTTCTGGTGAGTTAGATCAAGTAGATAAAGAAACTTTGTAGAAAACCTCTGGCCTGCTGAGGTAAGACCAGTGCCTTTGATTGGGAAGTAGGTTACAGAATGTGAGGGGTTCCTTTCATATGACTGCTCAGCCTGTCCGTAGAAGCAAAGAGGAAAGGACAGAGGGATGGAGGGAGGAAGGGAAGGAGGGAAGAAAGGAAGGAAGAAGGAAGAGAGGGAAGGGAGAAGGGAGGCCATGTTTGAAGGTTGTCTTCCTCTGAGCTGGAAGGATGGCTAGGAAGGGAGAGGGAGATTTCTCTATGCACCTCCTGTGTCTCCTCCAGCTGACTGTGCCATGACATAGGGGTTTGAGCTAGCTCCAAATACTCAGTCAAAACTGAATTACCTCATTGGACTTGGTATCCAGAAGGCTAGAGAATTTCTCAAAGTGGAAGAAAACCCCTACATTGACTATTTGCAGGTATTAACAAAATAGAATTTTTCTTTGAAATGCAAGTCTAAACTTTGAGGATTCTGAGGAATATGTATATCTACTAGTATCCACATTTATGTAAGCATCATTGGTTGATTTTAGTATTAATAACAACACTTGGTGTTTGTTTATCTACCTAATCATGCATTGAACAAGGAGTGAGTACCAAGCAGTGTTCTAGGTGCTGGCAATGTTTCCTTGAAAACAAAGCCGAAATCATCACCTCTATGGACCTTATTCTAATACTGCAGCTAAATGTCTGAGGTTTTCCTGGCTTTTCCTTGTGTAGAAGTTTGTCTAATATATGGTTAAGTATGTACAGATTTGTGTGAGTGCCTAAGAAAGCTGTTGAACCAAACTCAGGTCCTCTGCAAGAACCCACCGGGCCATCTCTGCCTCCAGCTCTGAAAGTGCTTTTAGTGCCTCCCACGAGAGACTGTTTATGTGGGGTGAAGAATGCTAGGAAAAGGAGTGTTAGAGTTTACTGTTTGGCAGTTTCATAAACTTGTCTAACAAAAGTCACAGAGATGAGTGAATTGTAGAATTTACATTGAGACAGTGCAGCAGTCTGGCTTCAGCAGCTGTTTGCTCAGAAAAGGAGATCATCAAGTAAAGGCAAACTATGGAGAGAGAAATCAGGTGCAGACTTCTGCCTCCCACAGACACCCCAAGCTGTCTTCTTCCCTTCTTCCTTGCTGATGGTTCTGAGCCATCCTCCTTCCTGCTCCACTCTTCACTCTGCTTGTTTTTGTCTTACAATTGAAACTACCTACCATCTACATAAAGATAAGAGTCATATTTAGTCATCTTTGCATTCCCACTGTCTGCTGTAGTCCAGGACCCATTCAAGATTTGAGTAGACAAATTAGACTAGAGTAATGTCTGTTAGTAATAATGGGCAGTCAAAGAGCTGTGTTTATGTAGAAAATGTGTTTTGTTGTTCTAAATTGAAATTGGGTTACATAAGAGTGTCTGAGTCAAAGGTGTTTAATTTTACTGGTAATCATCATCCACTTCAAAATGCACATTGCTCAGAATTCCTTTTTTATGATTGAGTTTTTGCAAAGATATTTTAAGATGCCTATTTGGGATTTGTATTCAGGACATTTCTCCATACTTTTTCAGGAAATTTGTTATAGCTCTCTTTCGCTTTCTGATAAAAATCGCATGTCCTTGGTTAATATTAAATTAATGAATTAAATAATATGACAGAAGTGACCACAGCAATCTTATTTTTAAAGTATAGTTATGCCTTTAAAAATCCATCACTATAATGTCATTATCTTTCTACTTCATGGATTTTTATTAGTCCACTGTAAAGAAATGTATTTTAAGTCTTTTGTTAGTCTCTAAAAGGAATTTTTAGTCACTTCCCTGCTGCAACTAAACATATTGTGACATAAAGTCCTAAGCCTTTATCCCGAATTTCTCAAAAGATCTTATTATCAGGCTAGCTTTCTTTCTAATCATATCACTAATGATCCTATCAGTACTGTGAACTGAGTTTTTATGTCCTCTTTCCTACCCAGTTACTTCCCCATATTGCTTCAGCCATCAGTGTTGTAATTAGATGCTAGACCTGTAATTAGATATTAGTTACGTAACAGTAACTGTGGGCTCACATAACTTCTGTCCAAAGCCCCCTACCCCGTCACCCCTCCTAGTACCCTTTACTTCTTTGCAAATTCCATGGTCGGTAATTATTATCAGTGCCCTTCATCTGTCTTTAATTCACTGGGCAGAGTCCAGTGCTAGGCAAATCCAGCTCTTCGCCAGCTCTTGGCCATACCCAGAGCTAAGTGCTGCTGGAGAAAAGTAGCAGTGTGGGGTCTTCTCACACTGCTCCTGACAGGAACTTTGGAAGGCTTGCTGCTGTCCTGTGGATGGACATGCAGACTCTCTCCCCCTTTGCCATTCACTCTTCCATGGTTCTAGATAACACACTTTACTTTTTGTTTAAATTTCTAACTATCTTCATAATCTTATACTCAACTTAAAGTTGTGCTTCCCCATGCTTTATGAGTTTTTCTGAGGAGATGTTAACTGATGTCTATTTACCCCAAAAGAGAACTTGTGTCAGATCAGAGTAAGATTCCGCCAAACTCCAACTGGGTAAACCAAGGATATTTTTAGGAGCGAGGGATCCTACTTACAAAGGATGGGTATCAGGGTACATCCATCAAGAGTATGGATGACATAGAGGCAGCTGTATGAATGACAAGGCATGACAGTTGTACTGCCTTAGTTCTCAGTATGACTTGCAGGGAAGTCCCCAGGTCAGAAAGTCTGCTCTCCCTAGCTATCTGTAGTGCTTATGTAACCTTAAGGACTGCCCTTGCATTCATGTAAGTTTGAGGATCCTTTGGAGACTTATGAGTTGCTTACGTTCTGAGTATTAAACACTCTCCTCCAGCATGGAATGTTTGAATTTGGATTATATTGCCAAGTGTGCTTTCCCTGGGCTTCCACTGCACCTGTTCCTTCCTTTCTCACTTTAGCATATGCATGGTTTTCTTCCAGTTACTAAGACTTAACTGTCCAACAGCCTGAGAGCAGATTTTTTTTGGATTAGTCTATATAGTTTGTGAGTTCAAATTATTATTATGCTTGTCTACTCTCTGCACAAAAATGAAAATATCCTTAATGGAAAGCCAAGCTACATTTTTCTTCTACTTTCTAATATTTTTATTAACTTGTTTATATTTGTGTTTTATTATGTAAAATATTTTTGGAAAAATGTTCATGACTCAGGATGATCTTATAGATATACTTATAGATATTTCAGATGATAGTGTTCTTTCTGTGTCTTTCTCTTTCTCTCAGCCTCTCTCTGTCTCTGTCTGCCATACCTCTTTTTATCTTTCCTCTCTCTGTCTGCATCTGCCTCTCTGCTTGAAACAGTGCCTATTAACTCATGAGCATGGTATGGCTGGCAAGGTAGTGCTCAGAGCTCCTGCTTTGCTACATGAAGCTGTGGTTGTAGAGGCCCGCTGTCTGGAGAAGCTTCAGATCCAGGGCTGAGCCAACAGAGCAGTATGGCTCAGTGGGGTGGAGCTCAGTCATGCTCTGCTAGAGCTGGTTTGTTTGTTTTAATATGTTTCAAGCAAATGGGATTCAAGTATAATTTTTTTTTCACAAAAGATTCCTTTTCCTAAGAAACTTAAGTGCCAAATATATTTTCCCGTCAGACATTCTTATTGCGGTTATTAGGTTTTGGTCTTGTTTCATCAGCATATACATTTTCTAAATTATGTAGTTACTCATTTGAATTGTCTAAGTGACTGTGGGCACTTGTATCTCAGGGGTAGCACAATTGGGAGAGCTGCTGCATTCAGGAGGGAACTGTGAAGAGTGAGGTTTGGGGGATTGCGTTTCACTTGTTTTTATTTGTGCTGTCCTGTCTGTACTGACTAGTTAGGAGTGAAGGCACTTTTGTAGACTATAGCATCTGCCAATTGTAACCACACCCCTGCCCTCACTGTAACCACAGCCCTGCCCTCACTAGCAGCTGGCTTAAGTCATTGGATTGGCCTCAATGTGGTAGGTTGGGGTCCATTGACAGTGGGCAGCAAAGAAAGTGGACAAGCAGGAAAGTCAGAAAATGCTGCTCTAAATCCTGCAATCTATGAACTTTGGAGAGCAAGAGGTCGTGCTTTTGTTTTGGTTGCTCTTAATAAATACATAACAATGGTATTTGGTATTGTAAGATCCCATGGTAACAGAATGTTTATAAGACAATGCAAAGCTGATTTTATGATATGGTAGATATTACCCTCCCTAACAACACACTTCTAAGCCTTTCCTGCAGTACAAGCTGGGTACTGCAGGGCCTTACAGACACTTTACAGCTATTGGCCAACATATTCTCAAGCCCTGTTCTCCTCTAGCTTCTGGTAAACACCATTCCACTCTCTATATGATTTCAAGATTTCTCTTGTAATCATGAGTGAAAACATACAATATTACCATACTTCTCTTAATGTGAAGTCCTCTAGGTTTATGCAAATGTGAGGATTTCCATTCTGCCAGAGGATTTCCATTCTGCCAGCCAAATAATATTCTAAGTGTGTTATTGCTACTTCTCCATTGTGATGCCCACACAGGAAGAAAGACAGAGAATAGTTGTCATTGGGGAGGATGGTGTAAACACCTCAGAAAATCAGTTTTACTTCTCTTATAAACACACCACTACTTTGGGGTCCTATAATGCCACTGTTATGTATTTAAGAGCAATCAAAACCCATTAAAAATTATTCTTGGGAAAACCTCATTCTTTTCTAGTGTCTATGTGTGTATGAGAGTTACTGTCTCCACATGACCAGGTACCTGACAGGAAGCAGCTTAAGAGAGAACTGAGGGAAGACAATCTGCCCCAAAAGGGACAACATGGTAGTGGGAACCTGAAGCAGCATGTTTCATCATGCCCCATGGTCATGAAAAGGGCAAGATGAGGGCAGTAGGAGGGCTTTCTCCTGTTTCAGTTTTCTTTCTGAGCTTCCAGCCCATGGTACAGGGCCACCCACTCTTCAGTTAAACCCTCCTGGAAACAACTTTACAGGCATGTCCAAAGGTTCTCCCAAAGTTTCTCCAAAGTAATTCCTAATCCACCCAAGTGGACCATGAAAATTAACCAATGTATAATATGTGTGTTTACTTAAAAATATATAATTGTGTATTTGTATAGGCATATACATATATTTTATCTTGTCATATGTTTATATATATACTATATTTGTATGTACTTATCTATATAAATATATTCACAAGAGTAGCATCTTTATATATCCTTTAATTCCTTTTTTTATATCTAACACCATATCATGGAAGTGATTCCATATCAATATTAAGTGTCAATTGGACACACTCTAGAATCATCTAGGGAGAGAGGAATAATGAGGGACTGTGGGGTTGTCTGTGAGAAGTTATCTTATGCTCATTACTGTAGAAAGCCTCATGTTGGGTAACTGGTGCCATTCCCTAGGCAGCGCGTTCTGAGCTCAGGAAGGGTGAAAGAGAATCCAGCTGAATGGAAACAGTCCACAAGCATATGCTGTTGTCGGGCTTGATTTGGGATGTCATCTGATTAACTGCTTAAGGTTCTTGGAGCTTTGACCTCGGAAAGTTACAGACTGGAACTGGAATTGAAATCTGTAAAGACCCTTGCTTCTTATGTGGTTTTTGCCAGAGTGATCACAGAAACAGGAATAAAGCTAGGGCAGAACTATACTGTGTAAGTCTAGAATACTCTTTTTCAGACTGTTTCTGTTGAGTCAAGATGGATTCTAATATGTTGGTGTTTCCATCTAGTGTTTTGCCATTTACTAAGTACAGTTTTCCCTTAATGATTGGGAATGCCAATTGAAATCATTTTACTGAGTTTCCATACTTACTTGGATTTTCTTCTGAACGCTCCACGCTTCTGTTCCTTCTCTTTCAAGGATTTCCTTGCTATTGTTACATGTTTGGTTTCTGGCACATATCCATCATCCAATAAGTATTTGGGTATTTTACTGTAAAGTATCCATGCTGCTCTTTTTCTGAGGCTCATAAATTGACTTAAAGAGTGGTTGCAACAAGCCCTTAGTAATGACAACAGTATAGAATAGTTTAGATAGTAGACTAGTTTAAATAGACTATTTTAAAAGCACATTGGTTCACTTTTGGTCTATTTCTTGCATACTGACATTAGGTATAATAGACAAAATCATTTCAGGCAAATCGTAATGAAGAATATGAGAACAGTTGGCATTTCTAGTGTTAAATGGGAAAACTTAAGTATTGTGTTTATGTGTATATGTCATGTACGTGTGTACATTCATAAGTGTCAAATGTTCACAGTCTCATTAAAAGTTCAAGTACATAACTCCCTCATACACAAGGTACTTTTGGGGTTATGACAGTGTTTTAGGAGAATTTTGAAGGCTTAATACTTGGATATTTTTGGCTTCATGATGGCGCTTATCTCTGTTGTATCCCAGCATACACACACAAAAACCAAGTTCCCAAATTAATGAGGAGGAAGCAGTTTCATTTCTTCTAATAGTGACTCCCTGAGTGTGGTCCCCACAGACCGTGGATGGTCTCCCAGGAGTCTCTGGGTGGTCTACCAGCTGGTTCTTAAAATTCTAGGGTTTACAATATGACCGAGTCTGTAGTCTATTTTATAGCATGGATTAATAATTTACTCAGGACATTTCTAAAGTGTTTTCTCAGATGCCATGCTTCCCATGAATAATGACGGAGTTTCTTCCCACTGGTATGGTGGCTATAGGTGCAATTGCTGGTACTCATTTTTCCTCTCATGAACTAATCCACAATGTGAAATTGAGAACTGCTGTCTCAGAGTAATCAAACTGTGTTTATATGATTATAAAAGCCTGGAGAAGTGCATCAGTGGCAATTTGAAGTACTAAAATTATTATTTATTTTTAAAACTGAAACCCCAGTTTGCATGTTTTTAAAATGAGTCTTTATTTGGCCAGAAAGCAATGGCTCTATTTCCAAACTGGAAATTCTGCCATCCAAGAGCCTAAGAGCAATGAATCTAGTCTAAGACAGTGTTTTTCAACTGACAGCCTGTGCTTACCTGCCCTGAAGGCAGGCCAGGGTTTTTTTTTCTGGATTCTGCCATTTACTTACTGTGAGTGCTTGAATCTCATTCTTTTCTTAATACTGAGATGTTAGAAGGTTTGTTAGGCCATGTTTAAGTTCTTGGTATATAGTGTAGGTATGTTCACTCATTAATATCTCATCAAGTGACAGCTCTAATGTAGTTGCTAGTGTAAATGACAGGATGCATCTGAGTCTGACTATAAGTGATGGAGCTAGGGAGGGAAGCCCACTTGACATCTAGTGCCATCCTTTACGTACCCAGTCATGTTCTGGGAAATGGGAATGTTGGTACACACACATAATGCCTACGTTCAGTAAGTTGAGGCAAGAAGATTGTGAGTTTGATTCCAGTCAGTGAAATACAATGAGACTGTCTCATAAACAAACAAACAAACAAACAAACACAAAACAAGAGTAGTGTTCTGGGCCTCCTGAGAACTAGGGGTTAGGAAAGAGTTAAGGGAGACCTGTGTTCAGTGTTAAAAGGTGGTTGAAGTTAGCTTTACATTTTGGGGAAGATTATTCCAGCCTGATAGGACAGCATGTTCCAAGGGTGAATGAGCTTTGGGCCATAGCAGAGAAATGCTTAGGTGGGAAGAATAAGAGGTTTGGACGGGGACAAAGGGATGAATAAATAGATGCCCACCACTAAGACTCATCCTGCCAATTCAAATGCTCTGGTATTTACTACAGTGAGGGAATTTTGGATGGAAAGATGAATGGGAGGAGATTGGAGCGTGCTCTGCCTTCCCTAGGTTGAGGAAAGCTACTCTGATTAGAACCTACAGAAGTATGAGTAGAGGCTTTCATTCTGTGTGTTCATATATGTGTACATGTCTCTGCAGTCACATGTACACATGAGGGTGAAGGGCAGACATTGTTGTTGGATGCCTTCTTTACCTCAGTTGTTTGCTCCCTTATGTTTTGAGACAGATCTCTCCACTGCCTAATACTATTATTTTAGCTATGCAAAGTACAGGGCTATGCATAGGACAGTTTCATCTGTTTTCTAAGTAAGCTGGTGGAAACTATTTCAGAACAAAAACACCATAGTAAAACAATTATTAATTCCCGCCTCTAAATTTAGCATTTCATTATTTTGTTGCTTTTTTTTACTTAAAACAGTTCATACCTTCCTAAAGTGGATTTGAAATGTTTACACAGTCCATGGACATGTCAAACCCATCTGTAGCAGACATGGAATACTTTCTGGTTACAAGTGTTGTCACTTTAGTGCATCCTGCC
Organism: Montemys delectorum; assembly: GCA_019843815.1. Lineage (NCBI taxonomy): Eukaryota > Metazoa > Chordata > Mammalia > Rodentia > Muridae > Montemys > Montemys delectorum. The sequence goes on from JADRCD010213608.1 coordinate 37,981, forward strand.
TTTTGACTTTTTGATCCAATGTAATTAAACAATAGATTTTATTTCATAACTTTTCAGAAGCAATTAAAAAAATTCTATTCATCAGACTTGTTTATTTTGTCTTGTGCCTTCTCAGAGTTTAAATAAGTCCCTTTATCTCCACACTGGAGAGGCATGAAGCAGCCCTTTCATGTCAGTGGCCTTGGCAATGAACATGAAATTAAAAATTACACTTTAAAAAATGGAAGCATAATATTCTTTAGCAATATCTAGGAGTTTAATCTAGCATAGGTGAAATGATACTTTGGAAATAGAGCTTTTAATAGCTATTTGATTATTTAAAGGTCAGTTCCATGAAAAGTATACATACCAGGGAACTGTAATTTAATGCATTTTCATCTTGGTCTTTTGGTCTTCATCAAAGAAATTTAGTTTTTTAAACCATGCACAATAGGTGTATGTGTGTTATGTGTGCACATAACACACACACACACACACACACACATATGTACATGCACACACACACAGAGTACAGCCATGCATTCATATGTGGGTTGTGCTGGATGTCTTTATCATCAGCTCTCTGTCTCATTTATTGAGCCAGGCCAGGACCTCTCATTGAACCTGGAGCTTGCCATTTTTGCTGACAAGGAAGTCTCAGGACTCCTGTCTTGACAAGCTTACCGCCCTCTATCCCATGTTGAGATTATAGGGTTGCCAATGCACCTGGCTTTTACCTGAGTACTAGTGACCAAAACTTAGGTACCTATGGTTACACAAAAAAATAATTATATATACAGTCATCTCCCTAGCCATTGATGTCAATCATGGGTAGTCATATGTATACACCCATACATACATGTGAGTGCACATACATGCATATACTGTTTATACCTACGTATTTGAAAAAGAAACAGCATACTATAAGGAAGAGAGGTCAACTTAAGATCTCTCCACTTACGTGCTCACAAGGCATGTGCACTGAAGCATACATGCATGCACCACATTATCACATTCACAGAGACAGAAAGAAGGAAGGAGAAGAAGAGGAAAGGAAGGAGGGGGGGGGGGTGAATTTAAAATATGTCAGGCATCCTGTAGTGTACTCAGCAAGTCCTGGTTTATTCTTGTTACTTGTTATTGGTGCTGCCCTTTCTTAAATTAACTCTTGGAATCTGGAATTACAGTTTTCATCACTGGACCACATTGTTTATTTGGTAGCGGACACTTCCCACCCATTTCTATTTTTAAATTCTCTCAACAGAAATAATTTTTAAAGGGAATGAGAAGCATCTACTTTAGGCAGTTGGGGGATAGACTTGAAGAGTCATGTGGTTCTGGATATGTTAAGGTCATCCCTCCATCATCTCTTTGTCCTTCGTCCTATGCAAGTCCCTCTCAGCAGACCCCTCATGCCCTCTGTCTTCTGACTGACTCTGACCCAGAAGAGTTGCCAGGGAGATCTAAGAGTTTGAATGTCTGCTCACAGTGCTCCAACCTCTAGCTGCTAATCTTGTCTGACTTCCAAGCACAGGTGACTTCTGTCAGCCCTTTACTCCTTAAGCCTAGGATTTCTGCTTTTGTTAGACCTGTTATGCTAAGCATGGTGGGTGGAGCCAGACAGCCATAGCAGCTTCTCTGGCCCTTTTTTGCAGACTTTTAGTTACTCTGGTCAGTTCTTGGCCAGTGTTCTCTACTGTGCTGCCTATTTTCCTCCAAAAGTCTGACTGATAAGTAGGTAAATAAACAAAAAAAAATCTCTTACAAAGTCAGCCACAACAATGCTTAGATGCACATAGATTAGTTGGGATTCAGCCAGATAAAATTTGAAAACTGAGATTTTCTTCAAATCCTGATTAAAGACCAGTAGGCACAGTTTAGTTTGCCCCTGGGGTAGAAACGCATCAGATGGTTTCAAAGCACTAACTAACTGGCAACTAGCAGAGATACGTTCCAGGGATATTTTTAGATAGTGTACATCAGTGTCTTTGAGATTCTTTTTTTTTTTTAACTTTTTTTTATTAGATATTTTCTTTATTTACATGTAAATTTTCCCTTTCCCAGGTTCCCCTCCAAAAAACAAACAAAAACAACAAGAACAAACCCCTTTTGCCTCCCCCCTCCCCATGCCTGCCACCCCACCCTCTCCCACTTATTGGCCCTGGCATTCCCCTACACTGGGGCACAAAACCTTCACAAGGCCGAGGTCCTTTCCTCCTATTTGATGATCGAATTTTCAATCCTCTACTATACACATGCTGCCAGAACATTCAGTCCCACCCTGTATAGTCCTTGATTGGTCTTTGAGATTCTTAAAATCAGTGTAGTATAATTTTGCAGCCCTGTGAGCCTAATACATCTCTCCACACAGTGCTTAAGTTCTGATCTTCGAAAGGTATTCAAACTCGTTCAAGAGTGTAATCTTTTTTTTCACAGTTGTAGTACCTGCCATAATGTATTGTACCCTGTCCCTAAAACTGAACAGCCTTAAGCTTATAAGGCCTGTGAGTGTTAGAGACTGCTGTGATTTTCTTTTTTTTCCCTGATTTTCTTATTGACTCATGCATTTGCTTACTTCCTTTGCTTTGCTTTGCTTCTAATTCACATAATTTTCAGTTCTCAGCTCCTGACCTGTATTCTAGGTATTCAGTAACTCTGTAATGGATGAACAAACCAGAGACCACTGTTCAATTTAACAGAACATGCCTTTTAACCTACAAGCTTACCTATTTCCTTTTGGCCTTATCCATAATACTGCAGTTAAAGATTCACCCTCTGTCAGCTCACTTTTCTGGTAATCCAGGAAAAAATAAATAAGTAACATTGGGTCACTTTAAAGTTGTAGGCATTTTCTTTTCCCTACATTTTGTTTACTCATTTATTTATGTTAACATCCCTGAAATGAAGCAGGTCCTGAGTTGCTTAGTTTGTCTTGGTTACATCAGCACAGTCTCCATGGCATTGATGACATGCACACAGTGGGACACAGATGTTCCCTCATGCTTGCCTTCTTCCTAATGCACATCTCCTGCTTCTGCCTCACGGCCATTAGTCCTCACTAGGGTTTTTCTGCCTCACAGCCATTAGTCCTCACTAGGGTTTTTCTTGTGCCTAAGTGAAATTTTACTTCACTTCTATATGAGACACTGAGGAGGTTCATGCTGGAAGGGAAACAAACCTTTTACTTTCGGAGAGATCCTTCAACCATGAAATGGTAGTGTTGAGCTAGCTGAAGGCTTCCGAGACACCCTGGTGCACCACAGAGTAAGGTGTGGCTCAGTCTGCCTAATGCTGCCACCCTTCAATACAGTCCTCATGTTATCATGACACCCAGGCATAAAGTTATTTCCATTGCTACTTCACAACTCTAATTTTGCTGTTGGTATGAATCATAATGTAAATATCTATGTTTTCTAATGCTATTAGGAAACCCCTGTGAAAGGGCCATTCAGCCTCAGAAGGCGTTGAGAACCACTGCCTGGGATGGGAAGGCCACTGCTTCTAACTTGAAAGACTGGGAGAATTCTACCCTCTGTGTAATAGTGGGAATACTGTTGGGGCTTTAGCATTATATCCTTATTTGAATGACTCCTAGAACAATATCCCCATTTTGGTTTTCATTACCCACAGCTAAACATTTTCTCAACTACATATTATGAGTATAATCTCTTCTCCTTTCTTGTGTACATTGTTGTTCCCAACTGCCCCAGCTGAGATGGAGTCATTGCTAAACAATACCTTGCACTCTTTCCTCACACTGCATTGTTTCCATAGATCTTTATAATGATCAAAGCATTCTGTCATCTAACATTTTTATCCCCCAAATCCTTCTTAACATCCTGATGGTGAGGAAGGCTGGCATTAGGAACCTGACTTTGCAGCTAGCTTTACATACACTACATGTAATGCGATGAAACTATATACAGTATATATCATTTTTCCTATCTAAGCAGTCTTTGGACATGAAATTTGCATAGGGGCTGCCTTCTCTGAGAGGCTGAAAAGGAAGCATACACAAATCACATCTATCCATTAAAAGCTGAAAACAAAGGCCGGGTGGAAAGCAGAGCCTAGTCTCTTTTCATTCAGTAGGAACCACAGTGCATTGAGGCCATTTTACAACTGTCTTTGGCTTTCAAATTTATCTAGAACTATTGGGTAGGAGCCTCAAGTAATTAACTATCACCTGCTGATTTGTGTATCATGGTAAATAGTTTATGCTTACTACCAAGGCAGGCCTGACCCTGTACTTCCTCCTAGATCCCCAGTTAATTTGGCTGGTTGGATTCACTGTGCCCCGACTCCGTCTGCATCTCATCAAGTTCGCTTTTATGACTCTTAATCTCTTCACTCACTGATGTAAACATTTAATTATAGAGCCAATCATAAACTACACCTTATAAATGCAGGAACTGAAAAGCAAAAGCAAAAGACTCTTTGCCCATTAGTATTCATCCCCCTTTAGTTCCTACATGCCAAACCTTATGCTCAGAAAAGCTTTCTACTTAAAGTTAGAGCTTCCAAACCTTATGAACATTAAGGTCTGCATCGTATTTCAGGGACAGTGACTTACAGGAAAAATTATTAGAGCAATTACTTCTTTATTAAAAGGACTCAATCTAATTTTTCCTTCTAAATTGAAACTACAGTTAACTCTTATACCTTGTGAGGTAGCTATGGCAGTGATCCAAGCCTGTGTTTCACGTGTATGTGTGTGTATGTATGATAAACTGAGCATGCAAGTGTTCTTCACATTGCTCTGTGTGTGTTCTTTTCACTCTTTTTTTTTTTTTTTGGTAAAGTAAGCGAAAACATTCAAGAATAATTCAACAGTGACTTTTACTCTTTATGAATAAAGTTTCTAAAGGTTAGAAACTTCTTAATTCTAAATCAACATCTGGCATTTATCTGAGACTTACTATATGAATGGCATTATCTCATGTAACTATCAAATCACATCGTCATGAGAGTAAAAATGTCATAATGCTTTGTAGACATTTTTCCTAATGTAATGGCTCTTGAAGCTCATTAGACATATGCCTGTGAAATGGATTTTTTCATTTCAGTAGCACAGAGATGACCCAGTGAGCTAGACAGTATTTGTAAAAAAAATTAATAATCTCAGTGTTTTGCAGTGTTCCTCAGGACATACCGTACCAGCATGGTAAGCCACACTGTAACTAAGCGTCTGTGCAGGCTCCTGCCCTGCCTCTAACTGCTTCTGAGTCTTCAAAGCAGAAACTGCAGTTGGAAAAGGCTAAAACTACCACTTTCTCCATTTAGGAAGCTTGCTCATTAGTATATTGAACTCTAGTGGAAGCAGCCCATAGACCTGTGTTTACCCTGAACTTTCTAGAGAGAACTAAATCAGACTATCTTGTGAAAATTGGCAAGTACGCCAAGAAAAGAAAAGAAATGCAGCCTTTATCTGTCACACTTTTGTCCTGTGAAGTAACAGCTGCAACTCCATGTCTGTGAGACTTTAGAAACAGCGATGGGAGTGGCTGCAGATGGAACCACTGTACCAGGAGGTGAGCAGACGCTGCAGGCCACCAGAAGAGCTTGGAAATGTTAAGAAATGAAAATGACATCAAGTCTGTATCTTTGGAGTTTCAACAAGCATCACGTTCCAGTTACCGGGTAGCCTGAAGACAGGTGTAAATTATGGTGCACAAATTCAAAGTGGGCTTGAGCTTCTTGCAACTTCATTATATGTTAATTTAAGCAACTAAATTCACTGTATTTTACTTTCAGTAGCCAATTTTCTTTAAGTAATAACAGAAGCTGCAAAGCTGTCCCAGCAATTAAGAGTACTTGCTCTATAAAGAAGATCAAGTTTGGTCCCCAGCACCCCAGAGCAGTTCACAAATGTCTGTATCCAGCACTCTTTTCTGGGCTCTACCATACTAGGCCCACCTGTGATGCACTAGATACATGCAGGCAAACCACTCATTTGCGTAAAGTCAAATAAATGAGTATTTTTCTAATTAATGATACTAAGCCAGCTGTACAGCATTTATCTTTGTTTTATTCGCTGTCACTGTGGTAAAATACTCTGACAAAAACACCTTCAAGGAGAAAGAAAGTTTGGTACTCATGATTCCAGGTTGCAGCTCATCACTGTGGAAAGTCAAGGGGGTAGGGACCTGAAGCAGCTGCTGCAGTCACAGGAGCAGAGAGGGCCAAGTCAGCGCAGCACCCACTCTGCTTGTTCTCTCTTTGCTCAGGCCAGGGCCAGCTCATGGTGGGCCGTCCACCTCTCTTAGAAGTGTACCCAGAGGTCAGCCTAGCCTCATGGAGACTCTGTTTCCAAGTGACTCTAGGTGTGTCAAGGTAACAACTGAAACCAAGTGTCATATATGGTATTTGAACTGAAATCTAGCTCAGCAATGGAATATTCAAGTTTAGCACAGAGTACACAAATGTATATTATCAACCCAAATATACTTTATTACTTTTAAAATTTGAAAAAAATCCTAAAATAGTTTAGACTTAAAAGTTTCTTATAAATATTTCATTTGCAAGGTAAGAGAAAACTCTGATAGTTACAACCTGTCCAACTGCTTTCTCATTTAAATATGAGTAACCAAAAAATTCACTATGTCTGGCCTGCTGTCTTCACACAATAACACATAGTCATTGCAGATTAAAAATTTCTAAATCATTGCAGGCCCACATGGATTATAGCTTGTCAGTTCCTTACTTTAGTATATATGTTTATATATATATATATATATATATATATATATATATATAT